>PVIA01010669.1:0-49273 GCA_004024845.1 Tonatia bakeri
TTTTTAGAAATGATATATTTGCATATATACACTAAATAAATTATGAAATAATAATATGAGTAATTCTTATTAGAGTATTGACAAGCTGTCATGAGATTTTGAATGGAGTACCCTATTTAATTCTCACAACAATGATGTTCATTAGTTTCTGTTACAGCACCCGTTTCACTGATGAGGAAACTGAATCAATAAGAGTTCAAATAGCATGCCAAATACTGGAGCTATTAAGTGACAGAGCTGAAATGCAAACCCACACAGTTTAACCACAGGGCCATTTGTTGTTCATCATGCATGTACCACCTCCTATTGATAGTGCTATTACATTTTGCAGACATGAAAAATGAGGCTCAAAGAGCTTGTGCAACTTATTAATCACCAGTGGAGACCATCTACAACTCAGGTCATCCTGGTGTTGAAGCTTGCACTCTCAAACAACCAATTACTTTTATTCACAATGCAAGGGTACTCAATAACTGGGACAGACTTGGACAGGGCTAAAAGATTTCCCATAACGGTGGAGTCTTTTCACAGCCCATTGAAAAACTTGTTTGGCAGTGACATGGTTAAATGCAGTTGACACCCCAGAGCACCTGGTGCCTGTCATCTTCATCAAGGGACAATGTCCAGGAATTGGAAGGTTTGTTGTCAAACTGCTCTGCATTGTGAAATGCCTTCCATTGTAACCTGCAGGAAGGTAAGACATGTTCTCAGCTCTTGTCTCCTTGTGGGTAAGTCAGTAACATGGGGTTTGGAGAGGAAAGCCACAAAGCCAGTTTTTCCTTGTTAGTACTCATTTAAGAACAGTGTTAACAATACATTTTGGGGGAAGACCCTGAAAAAGTACAGTGTATTAAAGATTTAGAGGAAGAAAAGGGGCTCTTTATCTTCATGGCCATCAGATGAGTTTCCTGAAGAATTTCCCAAATGTGCTGTCATAATAAATAATACCAATTAAATGGGCAATTAGGAGATGAGCTAGTAACTCACTAGCAAAAGTTCTCCGTGCCTTAAATACAGCTCAATAGAGGAGCACTTGAAGATCTAAGCAGAAGGATATCCCCTCAAAGGGGGACAAGCTAAGATAAGGAAAATTTTGAGGAACAGTGTGGTATGGGGAGTCGCTCATTTGTAAAGACAGTTTGAAAAGACAGTCGATTTCTTCTTGCGAGATAGAAGGTAATGAAATGATTATGTAAATTAATAAGCCCAAGGTAATCGAGATTAGTTGCAAATTTTTCTAAATCTTTGAAGAATCATCTCTGAGAAAACTGCTTGCATTTTGATCGCGGCGAGTAAATTTAAGAAAAAAATTAAAGAACAAATACTAAAAATTATTATTTACATTCTTTTTAATTTTTTTATTTTTTATTATTATTCAAGTACAGTTTTCTCCATTTTCCCTTCACCACTGTGAGTACGTTACAGGATACATGGGACTCTTTAATTCTTTCATTCTCTATTTTATTTTATCATCAATTAAACCTGTAAAATTGGTATGCTATAAAAATTAGTATGATTTACCCATATTTATTTTTTAATGAGTGGGAAAACAAATCAGTATTGTTTATATATACAGTTCAAAAGGCAAATCCTTCATAAACATAAAACCCATTTTCTTATTTCATATTGCTATCATGATAGAATATCGGCTTTTAATGCTGTTGTTTGGATCCTAATGTGGTTGCCAAAGGAAATAGACACTGGTATGTGGAAATCCAGCAAGGCATCCCACTTTGTTTTCTTTATGATGCCACAGGTTCATATCTGATGGAAATTCTGATGACAAGCCAAAAGAAATAGTTCCTATAATGAAGAAACTCATAGTGTATTCTTTACACTGGAAAAATAGCTTTTGTGCAAGCCCAAATTTTGTCCATGTATTTTTTCTTTCATTGTTTTTGTACTGAAGCCAGGACCATAGATAGAAGCCTTGCATTCTCAACTAAATTATTCAGCTTCTTAATACTAAATCCATTCACTCAACAACTATTTCTTCAAAACTAAAAGAAGAAAAACCATCACACACACACACACACACACACACACACACAAAACAACTCACAAAACTTCCTCCTCTGGGTAGTCAACTTAGTGAAATAGTAAAAAACAATATTCTTTGTGTATGTATATGAACATCTTGAGGGTGCCTTTTTTACAGGTCTATTTTCTCAAGTGATAAGTAAGTGAAATAAAGGAATTCTGAGTCTGTTTACACTATGGATATTCATTGGGCTTGTATCTATGTATTTGAAATTGATAAGAAAAAATGAAAGACCTTTGAGTTTGTGAAAGAAATGTTCCAAAGTTAAAGGACACATGGATAAAAGCTAGGGGGAGGGTGGTAATGGGAGGGAGGTGGGGAGGAGGGGGTGGGAGGGCTTGATTGGGAGTAAAGGGGAGAAAACTGTACTTGAACATTCATTTAAATTAAAAAAAAGAAATGTTCATTATTTTCTCTAATTAAATAAAAACACAGTGACAGTGTAGGGTGAACATAGGATGGAGATTCCACAGAGAACACTTAGACACTTAATTTGAATGCATGGTCCTTCCCAGTCAGTGGTTTTGAACATTTCCTCACCTTATTTCACATTTGTGCCATCTTTCAGTAGTGAATAGAAATTCATAAATTTATATTTAGAAGGGATGATATAGTTTGTCCAACTGCCTACAGTAGCAGAATTTAGCTAACATCCAGATTACCTTATAACATTTTTTACTTTGCACACCAAATTAAAAGGAAAAACATAATATCCTTATTTATTATAATCATCATATGCTTATTGTTCTTTCATATGGTAAGATCATTTGGGAAATTACAATGGAAAAATCTTGTGTTTGTGACTGAGCATCGTGGGACCCCATCTCAGAGCTTAGCACTGAGGAGCAGGTTTTCTTTTTTGTCTAAGGGTGTTTCTTTCTTCTTAATTTATTACCATTGTTTCTCTGCCACTTCCTCGTTTAGTGGGTCTTAAACAGCATTGCTCACTTCTGTTTATAAAGCAATACTATACCTACCTATGTACTGCAGTGATTCTCAGACCTTTGTTTGCATTAGAATCACCTGGAGGGTTTGTTAAACTACCAAGTGCTGGGCTTCAATCCAAGAAATCCTAATTTAATAGATTTGGGGGTCAGGGGGCAGGGAAGGATGATGGCTTTTATTTACTGAAAGTTCTTCTGTGCTTCTCATGCCATTGCTGATGTCCACAGTCCACTTTCAGAGCCATTAGATATATAGTCAACACAGAAGAAAATTCCCCCAACCCCCAGTCAAGTACAAAGCAGTTTTCTTAAGTGATTGTGTTGGCTCTAGAAGGTTGTCTCTGTCCTCTTAACTCTTTTATTTCTATTATGGTTCCAGCTATTAAAGATACCTATCTCCTAGTTATTCTGTGTGCTGGTAACCTGAGGTTATTCCTAATGCATCTCTTTACATTTCCTACCAATCACTCAATCACTCACCTATACACCCACAGATCTCCAACTGCCTTGCTGCTTCTTGCTGTTTGCTTTTTCTCCAATTACCCTCTCCTCAAAGAGCTATTACCTAAACTCTTAATCTAAAATAACACCTCCTTTTCTTTCTACTTTGCATTTTTAACATATTTCAAATAATATTAACTCATGTCTCCTTTATGTGGGGACCTTACTGTTAAATTTTTAATAGTTATAATTCTGAAATATAGAACAGTGCCTGGGATAGTTTAATTCTGAAAGTGATAGAGTATAAAAAGCAAATTAAAAGTGGCAATCATAAAAATTTCAGAAATAAGAATTTATGGGAGTTTATAATTTACTTCAATTTAAGGCTAAGGCTTGTGTCTTGAGTATGTTGGTAAATAGCTGACATTTGCCTTAAGTTACACACAATAATGTCCAGAATAATAATTACTGAGCCCAAAAGAATTATTTCCAGTCTTGGGTCCTCCTCTTATGACCCATGAAACTTTAGCAAAGGTGTACACTTGAGTTCTTAACAAATAATTTTATTAGTCTGGCAAAACAGACCTTCCATCCTTTGAGAACTGAGGTGCTTTAAAATGGTATGTGAAAATGGTTTTTGAAGTGCTTTAAATGAAATACAAAGGTAATGAATCACACTTGCACATTTTTACCTGCAAAAGTAAAAATGACAGAATTCATTATTATATTGACTTCCTTTTCAAAGACAGAATACTGGGCTAAATTCCATTCCACAAGACACAGGAAAGGAAACAAGACAAAATAATGAGAAAATCAATGTTCCTCCAAATACATGATTAAATAAGATTCCTCAAAAATAATTTGTTATTCCTAATTATTGTTCTTTAATGTTTTGTATTTCTGGAAAATTCTAGGACTTTTCTTCCTTTATAATTAGGAAGGAAAGTTTAAAGCTTTCAAATTGAGTTCTCTTTATTGTGTTCTAAAAGAAAAAATGAAACTCAAATGGATTTAATATAAGGAGGTAGTTATTTGACAGGCTGTGAAACAGTGGCCAAAGTTCAAGGGGCAGACCACAGGAAAGACAGAAGATTTATAACCAGATTATTGTATTTCTCCAGAAACTACTTTACAAATGTATAAAAATCCTGATTTCTTGTCAAATACATGCTTCCCCCCCCCCAGTTTCTATAGCCTCATTAGAATAATGCTGAATATTAATGCATAAGTTTTAAGGTAACTGTTCAATATTCTGTAAGTTAAGAATCATTCTATTTATTGTTTCATATGAACAGTTATATTGGAGAATGAATTGTATTTATACAAACATCTAAGATTTTTGCCATAGCTTTGTATTTTAAATTGTATGTATGATAACATTTTCTTGTGTTCATGTAAGAGGTTGACATGAAATGAAGAATTACTTTGTGTTGCTTTATTATGAAAGATGTCTCTGTGCAAAATTCTCATAATCATATACTGGAGAAGCACCTATTGAAACACAGTGTGGAAAAGAAACTTCAGGAAGTGAGGAACTTTGATACTGGTTCCAAATCAGACACACTAACTACATTGAAAACTAGAGTCCATTTCCCAAAATGTATAATGTAGACTTGGAAGATTCTAAGTCCCTTTCAAGAGCCATATTTCAAACTCTGATTTGGGCGTAAATTATGTTGTGTGGCTGCTGAGACAGGTTCATATGTATGCAAGATTTCTTCAAATAATTCAGACATACCTTTTTAAAAGAACTCTCTATGTATGAATTGGGGAAAATACTTGGATAGATTATAAGGCCATAGTTATTAGAGAAGCATTCTGGGAAGTTTTTGCAGTATCATGGTTCGCAGATCAGGCAAGTCTGAGGCAGCAACTCTTCAAATATCATATGATTTTACCTATAAGTGGAACCTAATCAACAAAACAAACAAGTGAGCAAAATATAACCAGAAACATTGAAATTAAGAACAAACTGATAGTAACCAGAGGGGAAGTAGGAAGAGGATAATGGGGGAAAATAATGGAAAGGTAGTCAAGGAACATGTATAAAGGACCCATGGACAGAGCCAAAGGGGGTAAGATCCAGGGTGGGAGGCAGGGATGGGTGGGATAGTGGGGGAGTGGTGGGGAGAAAATGGAGACTATTGTAGTCAAACAACAACAACAAAAAATAAAAGATAATAACTTATGTAGGAACTAGGGAAAATACTTGGGTAGATTACAAGGCCATGATTATCAAAGAGGCATTCTGGGGAGTCTTTACAGTGCTGTGGTTAACAAGACAGGCTCTGACTCAGCAACTCTTTTGATCATAGGCCCTGTGAATGCTCATCTGCCTGGAGTTCTGTCCTTCCAGGTCATCATGTCAGACTCCAACAACACTGGCACCTCCTTCTTCCTAACAGGCCTCCCAGGCCTTGAGGCTGTGTACACCTGGCTCTCCATCCCTCTGTGTGCCATGTATGTGGCATCCCTGGCAGGGAACAGCCTGATCCTCTGGGTGGTGAGGTCAGAGCCCTCCCTGCACCAGCCCATGTACTACTTTCTGTCCATGCTGGCAGTGACTGACCTGGGTCTGTCTGCCTCCACACTACCCACCATGCTCACCATCTACATGCTGGGTCTCAGGGAGGTGGCAGTG
This sequence comes from Tonatia bakeri, assembly GCA_004024845.1. Lineage (NCBI taxonomy): Eukaryota > Metazoa > Chordata > Mammalia > Chiroptera > Phyllostomidae > Tonatia > Tonatia bakeri. The sequence continues at coordinate 6,068 of PVIA01010669.1, forward strand.
GATGTGTGCCTGGCCCAGCTCTTCTTCATCCACACCTTCTCCATCATGGAGTCCTCTGTGCTGCTGACCATGGCCTTTGACCGTGTTGTGGCCATCAGCAACCCCCTGCGCTATGGCACCATCCTCACGAGTCCCCGGATTGCCAGCTTGGGCCTGGCCATCATGCTGCGCAGCGTGGGTCTCCACATCCCGGCTCCCGTCATGCTGAAGAAGCTGCCTTACTGTCGCAGTCGCCTGCTTTCCCACTCCTACTGCCTGCACCCCGATGTCATGAAGCTGGCCTGTGCTGACACCCACATCAACAGTGCCTATGGTCTCTTTGTGGTGCTCTCCACACTGGGTGTGGATGCAGTGCTCATTGTTCTCTCCTATGGTCTGATCCTCTACACCGTGCTGTCCATTGCCTCCAAGGCAGAGCGCCTCAAAGCCCTCAACACTTGTGTCTCCCACCTCTGTGCCGTGCTGCTCTTCTACACACCTATGATTGGCTTATCCATGATCCACAGATTTGGGAGGTGGGCTTCCCCATGCAGCCGTGTACTGCTCTCTTATCTTCACTTTCTCACTCCTCCTGTGCTTAATCCCGTGGTTTACACCATTAAGACCAAGCAGATCCGCCTGAGGATGCTGCGCCTCTTCCGGTTGGGTAGCGCTGGCATCAGGGATTCTCAAGATCATTGAGTCTTTTCTAGACAGAGAAGGCAGAAGAAACTTTAGTCCTAGTTGCTTCATGCACCACTGAGCATAAAGTGAGTCCCATAGTCAGGAGAGGAATGTCAGAGAGAAACAGTACCATCTTCCACATGAAGTTCTCATTCATGAGAAGAAATAACCATATTCTCATTTATTAATTTTTCATTAAACGAAGTTTTGTCAATACCTAGCATGTTAAATACATTGTTGCAAACCCTGGAAAAAGAAATATAACTGAGATACAGCCTCTGGGTTAGAGAAAAGTCTCATATTATTTAAAGCTCAAGAAGGGAACTATTATCTAAATGTAAAAGAAATCTAAAGAATAACTAGAAGCTTAACAAAGGTGTAAAGATGCACATAATGCTTTGCCTGAGACTGTAGGAGACCGAATCACTGGAAAATGGGGTGATGGGCATGTTTGGAATTTAGTGATATTAAAAGTATTTTTGAAAAATTCCCACTAAGTATAATCCCCATGAGGAAAGGTATTCTTTATCTTTTGTTAACTATTGCATTCCTTTTTCTAAATTTGGCCCTTTCCATATATTAGGTATTTGGCTTGTATGTGCTGCATGAAAGAATGAATGAATGAATAGGTTACAGTTTTGAGAAACATTCCTGGCCAGGTTAAATGTTCATGTAATTCTAGGTATGTGAGAATCAAACTTGTGAGGACTTCTTAATTTGACTTCTAGAATATATCACTCTATATTTCTGCCATCTCTGATTTTAATGGAAAATTTTGTATGATTTTATTTTATCTCTTCAGATTGTCAACTATATATTTTGTTTATTACTGGCTACCCTTGAGTTTGGATTATACATTTTGAATTACTTTAAATCTATTTTCAAATATCTCTACACCATTCACATGTAATGCAAGTATCTGACACAAAGTATTCCCAATTCTCCCCTCATTTCGCTAGTGATGTGACTCCTTTCACTTATTCATATGCTATAATCATCTAGAATATTGTGCCTTTTATTGCTTTAAGTAAAAGGAGTTTTTATAGATTAACTAAGATTTAAAGAAATAAGATGGCATTTCATGTTTATTTATTCCTTCTTTGACACAGTACCTTTCTTAGTGGAAAACCAAGGTTCTGACATATAATGCGTCTATTGTGTGAAAGATTCTGTAACATTTTGTTCTGGGTAAATCAGCTTGCTTGCATGCTTGCATGAATTTCTATCTTGATTGTTATTTTTTCTTTCTTGGTTTGATAAAATCTGCCTCTGCATATATCCCTTAAAGTCTGAAGAATATTTTACCTGGATATATAATTCTAGGTTTGAGATTTTCTTCCTTTAAATATTTAAAATATTTCATTCTACTCTTCTCTTGCTTGTCTTGAGTTTGAGGAGAATTTTGTTATAGTTCTTACCCTTGTTCCTCTACTGCTAAGTGTTCCTTCCACAACAATGGATTATTTCAAGATTTATTTTTCTAGTCTTTGGTTTCTTCAGTTTAATGAGATTTGACTAGGTGCATCTATTTTGTATTATTCCTTCTTGATGTTAGATGGGATTCCTGGATCTATAGTTTGGTTTCAGTCATTAATTATGGAAGCTCTCAGTCATTATCACTTCATATATTATTTCTACTTCATTCCCCTTTTTTCTTTTTTTTTTTTTTTTTTTTTAAAGATTTTATTTGTTTATTTTTAGAGAGGGGAGGGAGGGAGAAAGAGAGAGAGAAACATCAATGTGTGGTTGCTGGGGGCCATGCCCTGCAACCCAGGCATGTGCCCTGACTGGGAATCGAACCTGTGATGCTTTGGTTCACAGCCCGCGCTCAATCCACTGAGCTACACCAGCCAGGGCCCCCTTTTTTCTTATAGTATCCAAATTACATGTATATTACACCTTTCCATGTTGTTTCATAGTTCTTGTATCTGTTGTTTCATATTTTTATTTTATTCTTCTGTATTTCAGTTGGAAAATTTCTATTGACTGAGATTCAAGTTGATTGATTTTTATTATTTTTTTAGTCTACTGATTAGCTCATCAAAGGAACTGTTCATTTTTATTACAATGTTTTTTTTTTTATTTCTAGCATGTTCTCTTGATTCTTCCTTAGAGTTTATGTCTTTCTATTTACAATGCCACCAGTTATTTTTACACTTACTATTTCCATTAGAGCACTTATTATATTATTCATAGACATTTAAAGTCTCCATTTGATACTACATATCCTTCAGATTCTTTTTATGATGAGTTGCTTTGTCTCTTTGGAGCATACTTTTATTTTCCTTTTTACACATTTTGTGACTTTTGTTCAAATTATGGCATGTTTAATTTAATAAAGGCAATTGGGCAATAGAAAGTAGGTACATGTGCCTTTTTAAAAAAGATTTTATTTATTTATTTTTACAGATAGGGAAAGGGAGGGGAAAAGAGAGGGAGAGAAACATCAATGTGTGGTTGCCTCTTGTACACCCCCTACTGGGGACCTGGCCCAAAACCCAGGCATGTGCCCTGACTGGGAATCGAACCGGTGACCCTTTGGTTTGAAGGCTGGCATGCAATTGACTGAGTCACACCGGCCAGGGCAGCAAGTAGGTGCATGTGTCTTTCATGTGAAGATCATGTTACTGTGACTAGTAATAGGATTGTGTTTGTTGTATCTATAGATATGAGCAGCTATTTTCCTTGTTCTCTATTCCCTCCTTAATTTTAGGTTTTTCAATGTATTTTTCCTTAGGAATAAATCAGTATTTTGCAGCTCTTTGTAGCTGTGATTTGCTATTTATTTTCATACTGGAACCCTGTTGGGTTGATGGCAAGGTTTCACATGTGGAGAAGGGAAGCATATAATAATCTTCCAGTGAAATCTTACAAGAGTCGAGATTTTACTGGATCTGTTTCTCAGATCTGTGACCTTTACAAGGATTTCTTCAGAGGTCTTATTTTTTTCCTCAGGCTCCTTTTTTTTTTTTCCTTCTCTGACTACAACATGCTCAGTCTATTGAATCATGAACCCTTTTTCCACTTAGATAAAACAGGGAAATTGAGAGAGCTGGACATGAGAGGAATTTCCTTCCCTCAGTTGGGATAAAGATCTGAAAGTATTTCCCTTGACACATTAGACTGTTATGGGGAGGCATCTGGGGATATTTCACAATGGTTACCCTTGCATTCCCTCTGTCTGAGCCACAAGTGTATCTTTCTTTGTTTCCAATCTATATCTAAGTTTATAGAACATAGAAATATTGTGGATGACCTAAGAATGGGTCTTGTGGCTTCAAGTATGAAAACATAGTTAAAACAAAATGAAGTAACATATAAAATTATTTTAATTGTTCAAGAACAGGCAATGAAAGAGCAGGAATATAGCCTAACTTCCTGAGTAACAGAATGTTGGATCAGGAAAGAAATCAGGAATGGAATTAAGCCAAGTCCTCCCCACTTCACACACACAGAAACATATATGCACCTCAGGGCAGTTTTTTTTTTTCTCTCAGCATATTTTTATGCCAGTTCTACTTTACCATATTCTCAGATCGCAGATATCCCTGAATGTTTACTGATGTCCAGCTGCGAGATAATATCCCATTCACAATGGAGGAAGTCTACTTTGAGCAAAAGTGCATGTGCATGAGGAACAATGACTCCCAGGCTTACTCTCTTGCTCATTCATTCTCTCAGTAGAAGGGTAGTAGAACTCTTTATAAGGAATAAATTCAGCCAAGATGATCAAAACCCATTCACTTATTCTCTGACTGTTCTAGGGCTAACCACATAGAGAGTGACTATAAAATGGGATCTAGTTCTGCTAAACTGAGAAAGATCTAAAAATAGGAAAAGATAAATTGAAATCCCATCTTGATTACATGGGAACATGGGATAGACCACTGAACACCAGCTACAATTGTTTAGGGGATTTCAAGACACACTTCCATCAAGTAATTCCATTTAAGGTGAATTTTGAATAGCCATTTCCCTGTAAAAGGCATACAAATTACCACCAAGTATATGAAAAGGGATTCAACATTACTAATCATCAGGGAAATTCAAATCAAAACTGCAATGAGATAGATATCACCTCAGACTTGCTAGGATGGCTTATTAGAAAAAAAAGAGAAGGGTTGACAAGGATCTGGGAAAAAGGGAACCCTTATATATGTTGGCGGGAATGTAAATCAGTGCTGACACTATGGAAAACAGTATGGTGATTCCTCCAAAATTAAAAACAGATCTACCCTAGAAGCCAGTAATCCCACTTCTATGTATATAGTCAAATAAATTAAAATTAATATCTCAGGAGATATCTACACTCCCACATTCAACCAAGACATAGAAACAATATAAAAGTTTATCAATGGACAAAGATACTGTGGTATACATACACAATGAAATATTATTATTTCTTATAAAGGAGGAAACCCTGTTATTTTTGACAACACAAATACATCTGGACATTAAGCTAAATGAAATATGCCAGGCACAGAAGGAAAAATACTTTATGTTGCCACTTATATGAAGGCTAAAATTTCTTAGCATGGCACACAAATTACTCCTCTTTCATGTTTCTATTATTCCTGCTTTAGATATTGATTTCCAGTAACACGAAAACCCTCCTAGTCTTTTCATACCTAATGTGCATCTTGTTGTTTCTAGCAATTGTGGCTGGGTTTTTCCTGGCTCACTGCCTGGAAAGTCCTTCACAGCCCCAAACATTTGTTCTGACACTCAGATGACATTGTTTTGCCTGATTTTACTTCTAAGTGGTCAGATATAACAACCAACATGACAGAATTTTTAAAGGACTTTTTTTCCCGACACACTTCAGTCTTATCTCAGCAAAAGATGGAATAATATGAAGATTCACACTTGGATGGTGCCAAAGTTTTCTCATTTACAGAGGAGTCTCTCTAGAGCCCATTGCTAAACTCATTTGGTGATGACAACAGCTAAGCCCTAGCGGGGACTTTCTGTAGTTCCCCAAGGAAAGGATGTTTAAGGTATTGGCCAAGTTGCTATAAAATTACTCTTCACTATGAACTTGCCATCGAACTCTTACTGGGGAGAGACACAGTCCCAGCTTTGGTGCTGTAAAGGGTGAGTCAGTATTGTGGGCCTTGGAAAGGAAAACAAAACAGCCTTATGTTTGAAGATGGTAACAAAAAGTTTTGTGGTGAAGCTCTGACTATCAATGGACTGGGTGTCTAGAGATAAAAGAGGACCTGTGCTCTAAGGTACCATTTTGGAGCTATTGAGAGTTATAGTTTCCTTAAGACTTTCTCCAAATGTACTGCCACAAGAGAGAACATGAAGAGAATATACAATTAGGAGAAGCTAGAGACCCACAGGTAAATATTCTCTATTCCCTTTCTCTTAAATTTTATATATACATCACATAGTATATATATATGATGATTCTATGGGTAAATTGATTCTCTGTCCTTCAAATAAATCAAGTTAAGATTAAGGAAAGCCCATGGAAAAAATGGAATAGGAACAAAGCTGTGATAGAATGAGAGTCTAAAAATTAGGGTTTCTCTCTTTTTAAAAACAAACAATAACAACGAAAACGGTGACAGATATATAGTCTCAGTCAATAAACTCAAGTTTATTGAGATTAAGGTCAGTTAATTCTAAATTATTGGTTTCTCAACCTTGAAAAAAACTGTGAAGCTTAAAATGTTAAGAAGTCAAGAAATAAAGGATAGTCAAAATTTACAAAATTGTTTTACTCAATTATGTTATGAATTGCTATTTCTTTTTTTTTAAAGATTTATTTATTTATTTATTTATTTTTTAGGGAGGGAAGGGAGGGAGAAAGAGAGAGAGAGAAACATCAATGTGTAGTTGCTGGGGGCTGTGGCCTGTGACCCAGGCATGTGCCCTGACTGGGAATCGAACCCGTGATACTTTGGTTCGCAGCCCACACTCAATCCACTGAGCTACGCCAGCCAGGGCGAATTGCTCTTTCTTTTTGATGACCACCTTGATATGAACATATGTAGTGGTATGAGATTTATCTGAGGAATGACAAGCATCATCTTTGAATACCATGTAGTATGAGTCTCAATGAGCCTTTGGTATAAATCCTAACATGGATGTACAAATAATGCATATTGATTCAATGTAAAATACAGTACAGCCTCCAACTTCACTCTCCTTCTGATGTCATTTTTTAATAGCTGTTTTAAAACCTGCCTAGTATTGGATAGTAAGAGCTCCTTTGAGTAATGAGTTTAGAGTCTATGCTTAGAAACTGTGCAAATAAACTTCTGCTCACTCCTCTTCTCAGCTATAATTAAGAAATGTTTTGCCCTGGCTGGTGTGGCTCAGTGGATTGAGTGCCAGCCTGAGAACTAAAGTGACACTGGTTTGATTCCCAGTCAGGGCACACGCCTGGAATGTGGGCCAAGTCCCTGGTAGGGGGTGAGCAAAAGGCGAGCACACTTTGATGTTTCTCTTCCTCTCTTTGTCCCTCCCTTCTTCTCTCTCTAAAACTAACTAAATAAAATATTTTTTAAAAGGAAATGTTTTATTGTCTGCAACAGACAAATTTATGTTGACAATCTCTTAATATTGACACATGTTTCACAAAACATATGCACTGAATAATTTCTAAGAATCATCAAATTAGAAAATCAGGTAAAGACGGATTGGGTTGCAATATTACAGTTTACAGAACTCCAGAAGAAATCTAAAGTTTGATTGATGTGTCCAGTGGGTTTGTGATAAAGCTAGAATTGTAAAGCTGGGGTCCATATCACTTTCCTTTTCGTGATACTTCTCTATGCATCTATCACATTATACACACACACTCACACATACACAGGCACAGACAGTGCATGCATTCACAGTCACACACATATATACATACATCTTTATGGCCACTTTCTTTCAATTCTGATCTTACTCCAACTGCTCCCTCCTTGAAAGTTATTCCCATAACCCTTTATATAAAATGCTAACCTAAGTAGTCCTCCTATCAAAATGCAGTTTTTTCTTCTTATTTATCTGTTTTTGCATCGATCTTGCTCATGGTGCTTCACCATAGCAGTAATTTTATTGACCTTGTAGATTGCTATAATTCCAGTAGCCATAGAGGTCCTTAACAGTAATTATTTACCGAAGAAATATTTAAACAAAACTTTGGATTTTCAAAATGACTGTGTGCACATAAGGAAACACCTGAAGCTGCCATCATATTTGGATTTTTAAAAAATCAGGATTTCAAGGGAGTTTTTAGCTTATGAAGATATCCAAACAGAAGTCGCACCGGGCTTCTAATTCTCCAAAGCCTTTCCTTAAAGCAGAGAACTTTCTGTTTTCAAATTTTCCTTCCTTCTTTTCTTCCTTCGTTCTTTCCTTCTTTCCTTCCTTCCTTCCTTCCTTCCTTCCTTCCTTCCTTCTTTATTTTTTATCATAAGTTAAAATTTTTAGAAGTTAAATAACAAAATCAGCAAGAAATGTTTTTCAGTCTTGCATCCACCCTTATTAAGCAGGAGGCTTTAGAGAAAATATTTTCTTCATTGGTTATATATCTATTTCTTAACCTGGAAACCAGGCATAATAAAATCTTATTTTTCTCTTTCTGAGAATTGAGGTGATCTGAGATTATGGATTGAAAAGTAAGTTTAAAGTACCAAAAGCTGAAACTGCCAGTATGAAGGGTGAGACCTAAACATGACTATGTTCAGAAAAGTGGCAGGATCCAAAATGGGGATACTTTTTGGAAAGGAGTTGCATACTAGCACAAATATCTCCAGAGAAATTAATTTTCATTATAACAACTTTCAACTCAAGACAATGTCTGCAGAAAACAAACACACAAGCAAACACACACACACAAACCTGAATGTTGGATTTTATGATTCTTCAAATTTCACTTGCTTTTATTGGCTATTGCTATTCAAATGTTTTATCATTGTGGACTTCCAGAAAGCTCCTGGCTTGGTTCTCATTGAGGAAATGCTGGAAAATACAGTAAAATACTAGTTATCTTTGACTGGGTTCTGGGAAATAAGGAGGCCATAGGAGAAAATATATGGCTTGGCAATTGAGAAGTCCTCAAGGTCTGGGGAGAGAAAACTTGGAGGAATGGAGGACAAGCTTCTCCCAAACTGTGATGCACAATGAGGTTTATACAATAGACATCTGATTCCTTGACAAATTCTTGCCTTTCTACTGTCACCAGGATCTTACCAATAAAATACTGGGAATGTCAGAGATCATTCTATCATATTTGCACTGCATTTACATTTATACTTTTAGACTATGTATCAACATACATATATACCTTCACTAAGAAAATTATTAAAAGACATAAGTACAAAATATATAATGTTCATTTTTTGTAGTGGATTTCTATAAAAATATTTATTTAAAATGTGTGTAGGGAGTATGCATACACACATAGCAGTGTCAGAATAAATTTCTGATAATATTTGATAATAGAATTCTCTTTAGAATTCCCCTTACTATATTGTTAAAATTTCAAAAATGGCTGACATGGGAAAGTTATGAAAGGAGGACATGACTGAAACTGGAGAAATGAGTTATATTAGACCTCCAATTCTGATAATTAGCTGAAAGGGCTAGATTTCATTTCCAGGTATGAACAATGAAGAGTTGTCCCAAGACTGTCTCAGTGCCTTTCTAGGACTGTGTTTCAGACTTTATTTCATTGGGAAATTCATTGTTTTTGTACCTAAATCAGGTTCTTGCTATAATTTTCCTTCAGACACCTCAATGCCTTGTCTTTGGCTTTGGCTAATATTTATTTAAGAAGACCCCCCAGGATATCAGTGTTCAGAACGACATAGTGGAGGCAGCAATTCCAAGATTTTACTTTGGAACACACGATCTGGCTCAATAACTTTTATGAAACAACAACTTCGATTCAGGAGCCTATAATTATGTGTCTGGGATAAATTTTGTTTCAAGGTTCCTGAGCCATGATTATATATGCTCAAGATTTGTTCTAATAATTCAAACTAACCATTTTATTTTTAGGGCTCTCTATGTATGAACAATCAGGAATAGTTGAGCCAATTACAAGGTCATGGTTATCAGAGGAGCATTCTGGGGAGTTTTTGCAATGTCGTGGTTCACAGAACAGGCTCTGACTCAGCAACTCTTTTGATCATAGGCCCTGTGAATGCTCATCTGCTTGGAGTTCTGTCCGTCCAGGTCATCATGTCAGACTCCAACAACACTGGCACCTCCTTCTTCCTAACAGGCCTCCCAGGCCTTGAGGCTGTGTATACCTGGCTCTCCATCCCTCTGTGTGCCATGTATGTGGCATCCCTGGCAGGGAACAGCCTGATCCTCTGGGTGGTGAGGTCAGAGCCCTCCCTGCACCAGCCCATGTACTACTTTCTGTCCATGCTGGCAGTGACTGACCTGGGCCTGTCTGCCTCCACACTACCCACCATGCTCACCATCTACATGCTGGGTCTCAAGGAGGTGGCAGTGGATGTGTGCCTGGCCCAGCTCTTCTTCATCCACACCTTTATGGTCTCTTTGTGGTGCTCTCCACACTGGGTGTGGATGCAGTACTCATTGTTCTCTCCTATGGTCTGATCCTCTACACAGTGCTGTCCATTGCCTCCAAGGCAGAGCACCTCAAAGCCCTCAACACTTGTGTCTCCCACCTCTGTGCCGTGCTGCTCTTCTACACACCTATGATTGGCTTATCCATGATCCACAGATTTGGGAAATGGGCTTTCCCTTCCAGCTGTGTGCTGCTCCCTTATCTGCATTAACACACACCTCCATTGCTCAACCCCATTGTCTACACTATCAAAACCAAACATCCAAATGAAGATGCTTTGTTTCTTGTGGTGGAATAGAAGTAGCATTAGACACAAAGAATGTAATTAAACTCTTCAGTGGACAGGAGAAAGGCAGGGTGATGCTCTTGCCATGCTTGCAACTTAATCAATGATTTAGTACCTGGCAAATTATACAGAGAACCAATCAAATTAAGACACTATCTTCATTCTCGGTAACTTCACTCTAATCATTAGCTATAATCTACATATTCATCCTTATTTTATTAAAAACATACTTATTGAGTGTTTGCCCTATAGTCTGAACTCTGCTAAAATCTAGAGATCAAAAGAGAATTAAGTTGTTGCCTCAGTTTTGAAAGTGAATTTGATAATCACTTCATTTTGATTGAAGATTACATAATCATGTAAAATTGCTTAGGGGAACAGTAACAGTTTTTAAAAATTTAATCCTTTCATTATTGTTTGTGGAAGAGGAAGAAGAGGCTGTTGTTGTGGTTGATCATTCAGAGATAAGACCCTTGGCATATTTGCATTCCCAGTTAAATATCATCTCCAGAAATTGTTTTTGCTGTGTTAGTCAGAGCATCACTTGAGTATAATATTGTATTTCACACAAAAAGGTTCTTAGTATTTGCTAAATGAGTGAAAATAATCATTTAGTTATAATTTTCTGAAAAGGTTTGTAGCCAATTTGAAATGTTTATTAGGAGAGGGAATGTAAGGTATAAAAATGTGAAGATAGGATCTTCAAAATGCTTTTTGACTATCATTCAGAGCACCCAAAGATTTTGCACTTCTTCCTTCTTAAATAATAGAAAGATTATGGCTAAACAAGGGATACGGCAATATAGTCAATAATATTGTATTAAAGTTTGCATGGTAAGAGATCACATTCTATGTTATAATAATGTCAAATCACTATCTTGTACACCTAAAACTAATGTAACTAATATAAGGTTATATACCAACTATACTTAAATAAATGTTAAAAAAATGGTAGAACAATTACTCTGCTCTTCAAATCTCTAATCACTGGCCAGAAACACCAAGTAAGAAAAAAACCACAAGAATGAAAAATATCCAGATTAATTCACCATTAATTGGAAACCAAACTTCTAACAACTTATGCATCCTGAATGCAACTCAAAACTAACAACAAATGAAATAATTATTTTCAAAATAAAATATGTACTTTTTTATTATTACTATAATTAAGAATAATGGTAATTTTTGTCAAAAAACTTGCTATTTGGCTTCCTTAATTATAATCATTTACAAGCACTTGCTTAGTATACTATAGCGAGAGATGTGGGCCAAAACTAGTTGCTTGATACCTATAATAATATTCACGGAAGATAAAAACACAGTGAGTAGTGCAGCCTGCTTTCTCTTCTGGAAGAATTCACTGGATCAGTGCAGTTGGACTCAAGTTTGCATGGGTGTGTTTTCCTTTGGTTAGTAATTAATTTCCATAATCAGTCTGGCAGAACTGGAGTTTTGGCAGTAGTGCAGATGGCTGGACCAAATACCTAACTCTGGGATGCTGAGAGGCTCCCAGTCAAGTGGAAGTTCACAGTATCCAGAGAAATGCCAAAGCGTGGTTGCTCACCTAAGTTGCAAGGAGAAACACCCAACCAGAAGATGAAGAAACAGCAATTCAGCGAAGTAACCCCAGATCATTCTGTGGAGGAGCAAGGACAAGAATCCAAATCTGGGCCCCACCCCACGCCCAGTCAGGATGGACTTTTTGCAGCTTCAAGGAGTCAACCATGGATTTCAGGCATGTGAAGGACTATTTCTCCTGGTGTTACTACCACTACCAGATCATTAGCAACTGTGCTGTCATGGATCCATGGGAGTCATCCATATTCAATATCATCTTACCATTTTTGTTATGGTGCTGTATACTGCCTATGTTTTTATTCCAGTCCACATCTACCTGGTATGGAAATTTTTCTCCAAAATGTGTGGCTATCACAGTAAACTTTCAAATTGATTTTGTTTGCATTCTGTGAATTGACATTGCATACGTCTATGCTGCTTACAACTTATTGTTTTAGGTGAATACTGTGTCTTCTTTCACTGTCTGACCAAAAAGGCTCTCACTTCTCTATGTGCTCTTAACACCTTTCTTAAAATTTGAGATAGATTTCTCTTTAGATTCTTTTATTCATGTTACATTGTACATCATAACATAGATAATACAATGATCCTACCCCACATATCATATTTTCAACTTAAATCTAAAACTTTAGATTTTAATTTTTAATCATGAAATTTCATGTAATATTTTTTCTGGAAAGGGGGCTCATAAGAGACCTAACAGAATCATGTATAAAATGCTTCCTTAATGCTTATGCTATACTAAAGGAAATATATTTTAAAATTTGTCCATAAGTTACTGTTAAAAGTATCATATTCTTGTTTATAATATAAAGATGTGAATAAATGATATGTGTCTTTAAAGTATTGTTTTTCACTAAATCACTGATACCTAAAATTCTTTTACTTCAAGTGCAAAAGAATAGACTGGAAGCAATTACCTCCTTTCAGATATGGTTCATGAATTATTTCAAATTCCTCTAAAAGTCTGGCTTTATAACAACTTAAAATTAATGTTGATTTTAGATACCCAGTAAGTACTATAGTACAAAACAATTTTAAGTATAAGAGACAAAATATAATCAAACTAAATTCAGATGTTGTAATTTGTGATGTTGTCTTGCTTTCCATGATGCTGGCTGTGGGGAGGACAAAAGCAATTGCTTTTTTTTTTTTTTCTGTGCTTTCACTCAGTAAAAGGGGTTACCATTGAGCTACAAAAAGAAAAGCTAATAATAGGCTGGGATTAATATTCTACAAGCAGGAACTCAACAGTTCCAGTTAAATGCTTTGATGTAATGGCTCCTTTGCAGAGCAAAAATAAGATTTATTAAATTTCTTTCAAAGTATCTTAAAAACATTATAAGTTTTTAATTATACTGCTGAATCACACATGAATGGCAAAGATAAATCATTGCAGTTATTCTTTCCTCTCAATATATACTAATGTTAGTGATATTGGAAGGTAAAAATGTAAATACTTTTTGAACAATATTTATACTCTTTTTTTGTGTTATGAAAAACAATTTTCAAAGAGAGCTAGAGAGAAAGATGTTTCTCATGCCAAATTAATTTGCATGTTTGCTAAAAAAATTTGGATTGAAGACAAACCATATCTGAACATTTGTTGAGTTCTGCAAAATAAATTAGGTTTAATTAAAAAAAAACACAATAATTATTAAAAAGTAAAAATAAAGTTGGAATGGTAGAATAGTCTAGTAGTCCCATACTCTTTAATACTCTTAGACTCTCGGACATCATTAAACACTGAAATGTAGGACATAGTAAAATTGCTAACATTCCCCCAGTATTTTAGGGAAGTATAAACTTAAAGTCATGTATTTTTATAATATACCACAGAAGATATTCATGCTAAATGTTTAATACAGTAAATATATTTTGCACTTCCAAGTAGCAACCTTTTCATTCATTAATAGTTCACTTTAAGCAAAATATCTTGAAAATCATTTTAAAGCTATAAGAAGAGACATTTGCATCTCTGCTGTATGAATTCTAGATAAACATTCACTTATTTCTTCAACAACTATTTGACAGTTACTATGCTCAATTCTGGACACTGAGAGTTTAAACAAAATGGGTATCCAAAAGAGATATGGCCCAACCTCCTGAACATTACCACACATAGGTCAAAACAGGTTTTAAAAAAATCAGATACAATAAAGTGGGTTGCCTAGAGATGTGTTGAAGGTTGAATTTGGTCAAATATTTTCATTGTAGTTCTTGTGGTGGTAGGAAGATAATACCAATCCTAAATTGTAATATTTTGAATTCCCCAGATACTTCCCCAACACTTTCATTAAAGTCTTATTTATGCTACTTCTTGAATCAGATATATAATATTCTAATTTTGTCATTGAACTATACTATTACCAGTCTTTCAAAATTTTCATTGTTATAGCATACTTTCACTGTTAGGATGCCTATATGAATTTGTATATATATTTTTATTATATTCCATACTTTCCATACTTAATTATAGGTTCCAAAAGAACAGATCCACTGTAAACTGTCTGTTGCTTCTATGCTGATACTGTATATAGGACTTCTGAGTAAGTGAATGACTGAATAAATGAATAAGCAACACCCCAAATTGCCTTGTTATTGGGATAAACTTTATATAATTTAGTTTGATAATGTAAATATATATGTTATAGTTGCAGCTATCATAGATATAGAGGGTTGAAGATATATTATGACTCAGAATCATATTTTTCTGATCTAATAAGCAAGTTTTCCATCATCACTGCCAAAAAAATATTCTTGGCAGAATCTTTCACTTGCATCATTGACCATGAGGGAATAGTGGTCTCCCAGGCTCCTGGGATCACCTGCTTCACAATGCTCTTCATTCCTCATAAATCTGAACCTCCTGTTTCCCTGCATGATAAACACTGATAAAGAAGAGAACATTCGTGAGGCTGACTCAAGAGCAGCAGAGCAGCAGGAGCCTGAGGTACACTGTCACCTGCTTTGTGTGGTGATAGTTGCTCAGAGAGGGTAAAAGTCCATGAAGTTAATGATCTGATTTTCCTAAAATCGTCGGACATTGTCTTGCTTCTGTAACCTCTGAAATGTAACACTAAGGAGGTTCCCTGTGAAATTATCTTGTGCTGTGACTTCTCCCAAAGACTTGAGTGACCCAGGAATTCTATACCTGCTTTTATCTGTGCTGTATTCTGAGTGACTGTGCTATATTTGATCATTCTCAAGGACAATAGACAGTTTAAACAAAACTGTGAATAAATATTTATCATACTTTGAAAATTACCTTCAAATATTCATGCCTGCTTCATCTGCTTCTTCTATCAACTCTTCGATATTCATCCTTACAGGGTTGCCTGGCCTAGACCAGTACTCTCCCTGGTTTTCAATTCCCTTTTCCTCCATTTATGCTATGGTTTTTCTGGGAAACTGCCTGGTGCTGCACGTGATCCGAACTGAGCCAAGCCTGCACCAGCCCATGTTCTACTTCTTGGCCATGCTGGCCTTCACTGACCTGTGTATGGGGCTGTCCACAGTGCACACAGTGCTGGGGATCCTGTGGGAGATCAGCCAGGAGATCAGCCTGGATGCCTGCATTGCACAGGCTTATTTTGTCCATGGTCTCTCTAGCACAGAGTCTGGAGTCCTTCTTGCCATGGCTTTTGATCGCTTTACAGCAATCTGCAATCCTCTGAGATATACATCCATCCTGACCAACAGAAGAATCATTAATTTCATGGTGGCCATTGTGATGAGAAGTTCTGTGTCCATTCTTCCTGTCATCATTCGCTTGAAGTTCTTCCATTACTGCCGCCCCCATGTGCTCTCCCACTCTTTCTGCCTGCACCAGGACCTACTCCGGCTGGCCTGCTCTGACATCCGCTTCAATAGCTTGCATGCCCTGGTTCTGGTGATTTTCGTCTTGCTTATAGATGCTGTTCTTATTCTCATCTCTTATGTTTTCATCTTGTATACAGTGCTGGCAGTTGCATCTCGGGAAGAGAGGCTCAAGTCTTTGCAGACCTGTGTTTCCCACATCTCTGCTGTCTTGGTTTTCTACATTCCCATCATTGGTCTCACCATGGTACACCGCTTTGGAAAGCACCTCTCACCTGTGGTTCATGTTCTTATGGGAAATATTTATATTCTATTTCCACCCCTGATGAATCCAATCATCTATAGTGTAAAGACCCAGCAGATCCGAAGCAGGGTAAAGAAGTGGTTTTCATTGAAAATACAGTGAAACTCCTGGATTTTATTCAGTAAACTGTTTTTTTTTATTGTTGTTCAATTACAATTGTCCCAATTTTTCCCCACTTGCTCTCCCCTGCCCTCCTGCCCACCCTCCTCCCCGACTCCCTCAGTCAGTCCCTACCATGTTGTCTATTAAGGTAAAAAAATAATGGTAGTTGCCATGTGTTCAATAACTTAACATTTGTGTAATATTTTCTAAAAATTTCGTTCTTTTATAAGAACTCAAGTATTAAAGAACTTAAGTGTCGTACTGATATAAGAGAAGTAATAGAACTGAGTTTTCCTAATACACATCCCAGGAAAGATTTCTGAAAGTTTGCCAGAAGATATTACAGACATGACAATTAAGTGTCTTTGCATTTTATTGACTTAGTCCTTTGCATTTCAGTGACATTGGTGGCATGGTTGCCATGTGAAAATTGTATTCACCTTAGTCATCTAATATTTTTCATTTAAATCTAGAAACATTTCTACTTATGATCTTGGAAGCATATCTATTGCTTAGACTTTTTTAAAATGGTGTTGATGTCAAAATACATGATGCAGTGAAATTGGACTTTCCTTATTCATAGACGTTAGATGAGTAACTATTATGCTGAAACTATGATGCTGAGAATTCTCTCCACTATATTCCTTTTTTCCCCTTAGTGACTTAATGCAAGTACATTAAAGGACTTTTGAAATAGAAAGATCCATAATCTCTCTATCTCAAAGATTTTTCCCCTTAACTTCTTTCTATGTTAGGAACATAGGATCGTTTTGCATATAAATTTTTCATTATGCTTTTTCATTCATATTTTATCATTAAGATTTATTCATGGCATTTTAAGTGGTTCATAAAGTTTGAAGAAAAACAGTTTAGAAATGATTTCAAAAGCACAATTGAGAATAGATTTTATAGTGGTTGGGGGAATAAAAAATAACAGATAAATATTTAGGATATATAAACACACCTTAATAACTGGGTTGGTGAACAGAGAGTAGTTTCATAGTTGATGCTTAAGTTTCAGGATTGTGAAATCAAGTTGATGTCTTTTCATTCAATGGGATAGTGACAAAGAATGAATATTGTTAGTGGAACCCACTTTGAACACACTAAGTTTGAAGTAATCATGGAACATTTATAAAAATCCATTAAAATTATTAAGTACTCTCATAGTGTCAGATGCAGTATTAGACACTACTAAAGTACAAGAAAACAGGAGAGAACAAAAAGAGTACTTTTCCTTCAGTACAACAGGTGATAAAAACAAAAATTATTAAGGATGCATCTATATTTACAGTTATGATAATTGCCCTTATTAAGAAATGACAAATACAATGACAGCTTAATGAGAGACTCTAATTGAGCAAAGAGAATGTAATAACTTTCCTGTGCAAGAACTATGTAGGTGAGGTTGGAAGATTAAGGGTAAATAACCTGAGGAATATAAAAGAGAAGAAATTTTTAGGCAGGCAGAAGAGAGAAAAGGAAAAGTTGAGAATAAACTGGGCCATATGAAAAACAGGTGAATAAGTGACTGTTAAATTTCAAGTGTAAATATTTGAAAATTAGACAGAAATAGGGTTATGAAAGATGAGATTTCAATTTAGTTTTAATTCTCAGAACAATATGCAACTACTAATGAATTGCAATTACAATGGAAAAATGATCAAATGTGTCTAAGAACATTAGTCTCATTATTGAATAAATGAATGAGGCAAGAGTAGGCAGCAGAAAACTAAATAAGAGAGTTGTAATAACAGAATATAGTAATCTTAGAGCAGGAAATTGCAAGGCTTCACAGTTTATTGGCTATGAAGAGTAAGAGAAAAGGAAGTACCAATCATGTTTAGATTTTTGGAATAAGAAACTATAAGAGATGATGTTATATACTGCTATAATAACTGTGTGGGTGAATAGGATTTGTTTTAGACATATTATTTTTTAAACTTTCCTTATTTCATACACTTGAGTCCAGCCTGGAGTTTGATATACATATCAGAGCTCTGATGAAAACAGTGTCTTGGATAATAAATTTGGAAGTGATATTCATAAACATGGTATTTGAGATCATGGGAGTGGATGATTTGACCAACGAAACAGTATGAGTATACTGAAAAACTGATTGTTATAATAGGGTACAGTTGAATCACTAAAAAATAGTCTGAAAAGGAAGCAATATAAATGTTAGGAGAACATGATGTCGATTAATCCAAATGAAAAGGTGTTTTAAACAGTAGAATGAGTATGTCAAAATTGCAGAAGAGTGACCTAATTTGGTTACTGAAAAGCATCCATTAGCTTTAGAAAAACAATGGAAAATTTATCATGACCAATGTTTGCAGAGTGGTTGGAAAAGATTCAATGTTTTAAAAATTCATGAAAGAAATTTGAATGAGTAAACAAAATTGGTGTAGATAAATATTTTGAGATTTGGGCCATTGAGGGTAGAACATAAAGTTTGAAGTAGCCAAAGAGTGATTGAGAATCCTTGCTTTCTTCCAAAAACCAAAATTAATTTCAGATTAATGAAGAATAAAAAGGCATTTATTTGAGCAAAAAGAACTGCAGCCCTGGGATACACATATTCGGATAGCAACCTAGATTGTGTTTCCACCAAGACAAAAGGGGAGGCTGCCTTTTATAACAAAAGCTTTCACATAGGCTCCCAATTAGGACCATTTTGTGTAAATTAGTTACCCAAATTGTGCAGATCTACTTGAACAGAGCAGGCTAGTAGAAAAAGGAAACCAGGGTTTTCCTGCAGTTGTTCACTTCAAATGGTATAAAGAAGTGAACACAGTATGGGAAGCCTGGAGTTCAGGCTGAGGTTTTTCCAGTATGAGTACGTGAGAAGTTCCTGTCAACAAGTAGCCACTAGCTCTTATTATTAATAAAATCTGGACCTCAGTTGACCATAAAGAGTCCATCCAAGCACATAAATCCCTTGGTTCTGATCAAGTGAACCTTTTTCTTCCTTCCTCCCTCCCTCCCTTCCTTCCTTCCTTCCTTCCTTCCTTCCTTCCTTCCTTCCTTCCTTCCTTCCTTCCTCTTTTTTACTCTCCCTCCCTCTCTTACCATTATTTTCTCTTTCTGTCTGTCTCTCTCTGACTCTCTTCCTCCCTCCTTCTCAATCTCTGTTTTTATTTGTATAATAGGTACTTGATTAAGTTTTACTTGTATTTTCTTTTGTTAGTGTTTATTATTGTTGCATCAGTATATTTACGTACTTCCCAAAGATGAATATTTCTGCCAAATAACCATGTCCTAATAGTCACAGAACAAAAAATAAAAATCTCTCCCGAGAATTGTCATCTTTCTTCCTATGAGCTTCCACCAGTACTCATATGCTGAACTGGATTGGACAACGTCAGAGGAGTCCGTGTTTGGATGTACCTAAAAACAATGAAATATGGACGGCATGCTTCACTCTGCAGAATAGTCATCCAGATATCCAGAATACACATAACTCGCACGTTAGCCTGAATACTCCAAGACCCTCAAACAGAAAAGTCACTTTTAAAAGTACTAATTAACCCAATAAAAATATTAGCTAGTCTGTGTCTTCTCTAATTCATAGACACAGTAACAGTGCCATCTTGAACTTCTCAGGAGGAAGCTTTTAAACTTTGTAACTATTAGGCAATTGATACTATTTTATAAAGTATATCAATTAATGAAGGAAGTACTGTGAGGATGATTACTTCACTTTTCTAATCAAATGATACTTAAGGCATTTTAAAAATGCAAGTTTATTTGACTAAATTTTTTAAAATGACCCATTGTTATATTTGAAATTTCTTCCAAGACAGTATCTCCCTTATCTTCTGCTTTCATTTACATTAACATACAATCATGTACCATTTTACTTTTGATGCTTCTAAGTACTGCAGTTAATAATGATTATTTTCTTAATGAATGGACTAATGCCCACTCTAATTACATATTTATTTAACAATATATAAAGTTGCTTGATATTTTTAGGAATTTTTCTTCTTTGGGCATTTCCTGCTCAAAGAAGTTTATATCCAATCAGTCATTGCAACAGTTACTATTCATTCTCTAGGTTTTCCTTCTTCCTTTCTTGAGTGCAATAGTCAGCATTTTCCATCTGCAGTAACACATATGTTCCTGCCTTATGTTATAATATAGACACAGAAAGAAGGAAACAAAAATTAAACTCTTGTCAGGGATTTTGTTGGCCTACATAACATAATCAGTATTGTCACTATGATTATCATAATCATCATCAACACTGTCACCATTATTATTAACTATATCAGTTCATTTATTTGTATTTTCAGTCCATTATAGTATTTAAATTTTTGAAGGATTAAGGTGGACTCAAAAAACCTGGAATTTATTTACAAAAAATTGTATATTTATTCTTACATGCTTAAACTTCAGTCACTTTCAAAGTACTTTCCATCTGATGCAATACATCTATCAAGATGTTTTTCCCACTGCTCAAAACAGTTTTGAACTTGTCAACTTTGATGCCTTTTAGTGCTTCTGTTATTCTTTGTTTTACTTCTTCCCCATCAGCAAAACATTTCACTTTGAGGACTTTTTTCATCTGGGGAAAACAAAAAAAATAAAAATAAAAAAGAGTCCCTCAGGGCTAGATCTGGTGAATAAGGAGGGTGCAGCGCAGTGGTGATACCATTTTTTGTCAAAAACGGTTGAACACTCAGCACAGTGGTGGGCAAGTGCACTCATAACTTGCCTACCATGAAATGGGCAATGACATTGAAAGGGCCTTCAAAAAAAGCTGAAGCTGAATTCAGCCTCTAACAACCCCACCAGTTAGTACACTGATATAGATGGGTTCTTAAAATGCTCACCTAGCCTGGGAAAGTTGTACTACAAGGGGCCCACCTCTAGAAGGTAATTATGTTTATTTGAGTTGCCCCTTCATTATGTAGTATTCCTAA
Source organism: Tonatia bakeri (assembly GCA_004024845.1). Taxonomy (NCBI): domain Eukaryota; kingdom Metazoa; phylum Chordata; class Mammalia; order Chiroptera; family Phyllostomidae; genus Tonatia; species Tonatia bakeri. Next base: position 27,295 of record PVIA01010669.1, read on the forward strand.
ATTAATGTAATATAGTCAGAGCAGCATCAACCTTACTCAGCATTACTATACATAACTTTATGGCTTTTATTTTTTTTAATCATCACCTAAGGACATTGAGAGAGGGCAGGAGTGGGTTGGGAGAGAGAGGTGGGGAGAGAGAGAGAGATGTGATTCCCTGACCAGAAATCCAACCCCATGACCTTTTGGTTGATTTATGGGATAATACTGCAACCAACTGAGCCACACCAGCCAAAGCTGGCCTTCTTTTCTTTTATTTCCTTTTCTTTCCTCTTCTTTTCCTTCTCTCTTTTTTCCTTTCTTATCAAGTCAAACCACCCTGTGTTTCAACCATAAAACACAGATATAGTAAAACAAATAGGTTACATGTTTTAAAAAAAGCAAAACTCTTGCTCATATGTTCTATAATTAGTAGTATAATAAAAATGTCTGTATAGTTAATAAGATACTATCTGCAGAACCAAGACATTAATTGCATAAAATTTCTCATAAATCATATAGATTAAAATCCTAGTTTGGACACAAAAATACTATGAATAATAGTACAAAAGTAAGATTTGTTTATGCCTCATAAAATAATAGAGAAAATAGCCACGTTATTTCTATGTATTCTGGGAAACTACTTATGGTAACTTTGACTCGGCAGACATTGTCTCACCTGTATTTCTAAATAATCTATTGTCAGCCTACTTTACCTTGAGTGCAGATTCTCTGAAAAACACATGGATATTTCCTGAAATTGTTATTTTTAGTTTTTTTTTATTTTGGAACTCAATGCCCTTATCTGGGAAAAATAATTTTTTTCACTGCAAAGTATCTTTTTGTTTAAGACAAGGAACATGTCTACTCTTTTCACTGATGCATTTATACTAACAAGAACCAAGCAATGCGTGTGACCTACAAAATATGCATTGAAAAAATAAAGATGTAAATGATGGTCACAAATTATTTGAGACATAAACTGCAAAGTAGAAAAAAAGAATCAAAGCCATAAACTATGCCAAAAATTACAAAAGTCATGTAGACATTAAAGAAAATCAATTGAGAAAATGATTTTGTTTTGGAGCAACTTGGATGTCTATGAGTAGACACCATCTTTTGAGATCTACTACAAGGATGAGACTAAAACTTGTATTGTGTCATGCAGGAAAATTCTAAAAGAATACCATTTTCAAGAACCCTATCTTGAATGTTCATTGGAATGGAAAGCACAGTTTTATATTTTTTAGTATTTTCTGACTTATATTGAATTTCCCAACACTGGTGATGGAGGTCATGGGTGTCAACAGAAAAATTTCATGATGAATGCAGATTGATAAATTAAAATAGGTGATTTGCTAGATCATTCTGAATTAAGAGGGCATGAAATTTCAGAGTTCAAGAGTAAAAATATAATTAATTTTGAAAATAAAATTATATATGAAGACAGCTAGCATTGATTTACATCTCCGAATACTGGACAGCATCATTCCTTTAGTGGAATCTTCTTACTTTAATGATATTATCTAACCTTGGCAATAAACTTGCCTCACTTCTTTGGCTATTCATTTAATGAGTCAATTTTTGTTTTCCCCTCAAGTAAATATATATCTGCAAACTTCTCTTAATTAATAATGTATTTGTATTTTTCCTTAATCTTATCATGTATAATCTCCACCAAAAAGCAGGATTTATAACTATAGCTTATACATCTTGTCCTAATCAAGGTAGTGTGTCCATACACATGAATTGTAATTATAAAAGTTAGGTCTAGTTGGTTAATCCAAATACTAACTGCAGGTCTCAGATGCTAAAGCAATTACCCAGCATGTAAAATACCCAAAAGACTTCTTGACCCAGAGGTATTCCTTGAGTTGTTTTTATAAATATTGATGTACAATACAGATGAATATATATATATGTAAATATATATATATACATATATATATATATATATATCTTCTTTGAATTCTTATAAGCTAGACATGATTATCTAGCTCATAAGACCTAAGACTTAAGACTTAAGAATACCACTAGGAGGAAACTCAAGATCTGCTTATTTATGTTTCCAAAGATTTAGAAAAACCATGCATCTAAAAGGTAAATTAGAATAGTTTAGTGGTTAAAACTGTGGGTTCTGCAATTAGGGCCTCTGGATTTTAGAACAAGCTTTATGTACTTACTAGTGATGTGACCTAGGGAAAGTCCTTCAGTGACTGAGTTCCCTTCTGTGTAAAATTGGGACACTAACAATAGCTACTTCATATAGTAGTGGTGACCATCAGATTGGAAAATCCATGTCAAGTGGTTAGAATAGGTTTTAGGAAATTGTTTAGCACTTGTAAACCTTGATAAACATTTGTAATTATTATTTAAACCATTATTACTATATTGTCCATTCTTGTACTGATATGTGATATGTCTCCCATTTAAATATGCTGATATTTTCTGTATGGTGGTTACACAGCGAAGACAGGCATTAAAATGAAGCAAACGCTCAATCTTACAAGGCTGGTAATACCTCCATATTGTTAACAAAATAACCATTCAAGGAATCTTTCTCTTGGAGTTTCTTTTTGACATGTCAAAATACATGTCATGTCTTCTGTGTGTTTGTGTTTAGATGAGAATTTTTTTGTTTTTTTCCTTTATCTGAATTGTCAGAGAGAGAGAGGGGGGAGGGAGAGAAAGGGAGAGAGAGAGGACAATGTGAGAGGGAATGGAATAAAATTTGTGTTGATAATGTGATATGGGTGCTACTTTCTCACTAAGGTCTGGAATAATTGGAAAGGATTTCAATTAATTCAAGGGATGATAGCTAGGGATTTGAATGCAGTGTAATTTTCCATCTACTTGATGGTGTAGCAATTCTACATGAAAACTAGGGCCATGCAGATTCTAGATTTTGGAGGCCCTTTTTAGAGGAACACATTTACTATCTAATATAATTTTGAGACTTCTTAAGAATTTTAGTCAAAAAGTCTTCATAAACATACATGATGCTTTTGCCAAAAGTACAGTATTTGATTACAAACTTGATTAATTAAATTAATGTTTTATAACCCTGGTGAAAATTAATTTTATATTCCAGAAATTTTTTAAGAAAAACTTCTTTTATTTTATAATTTTTGACATATTAAAAGTAAGAACTACTGATATATATTTTTTAAATGTGGGGAGGGAAGTGTAGGAAGACTAAATGGTAATGAAAAATACAATAAAGATTAAATAAAAACATAAAATGTTGCTAAAAGTTGATCTTATACTTTTGTTGGTGAATATAAAAATTATAGTCACTATACTCTGTAGAAGGCTCTTTCAATGATAGCTATTGAATAATTATGAGCCTTAGCATTCTTCAGTGACTTTCTTGTTCTGAATGAGAATGTTCCATACCCTGAATTTTTGTCTCATTTGATTCCATTTCATGATCTTTGAGAGTCAATGCTTATTAAGGTATGAATAATATAACTTTTGCATAACAGTTTAAATTACACATTAATTCAACCATTATCTTCAAGAGTTCAAACGAGAGACAGATGAATAAAACTTTTTCTTTATTGTATACAAATTGAGGCACACAAACATATTTTATGCCCTTAGGAAGGGAAACATGAACTGGACCTTTCATGCTGGCTCCAGTTAAATATCAGTCTACCAACCAACCCATTTCCTCCAAATAAATCTGTCCATCAAAGAATGGAATATTAGTTCCATCTGGTTTTATGAAAAGAGAAAAAGTTATGTTTGGGATTTGAGAATTTATTACCAAGTTAAAAAGACAAAAACTACTTGTACATACATAGTACTGTTAAAAGTTTGAAACTCATATACATAAATTATATGGACACAGCAATTAGCTTTACAAAAATAAGATTTAACTCTTAATTTCTAACTTGTTTTTTCAAGGAGAACAAGATGTCTCCAAAAAGAAAAGTGGTTTGCCCATAATCATTACCTATTTAGTAATTTTTCTCAAATCATTTTATTCTCCTTCTATTTCATTATGCCAAAATTAATGGTTAGGTCTTGAGTAGGATGAGGAAATACTCATTTTTTACTGTTACTTATATTCTTTTCTCTCTGTTTTTTCATGTAATAGACTTTGGCTACCTCTCTGTAACAACACCCAACTATACATCCACTCCTCTCATTGCCTTTCTACTAACTGGAGTCCCAGGATTAGAAGACTTCCAAATCTGGATCTCCATTCCATTCAGCTTCATGTACCTTTTGGCGGTGACAGGCAATGGCCTAGTTATGGCAGTAGTGGCCTGGGACAGGAGCCTCCATGAACCCATGTATTTCTTCCTGGCCATGCTGGCACTCAATGATGTTCTTCTTTGTACTGTCACAGTGCCCAAGATGCTTCTTATCTTCTGGCAGGGCCCTTCCCCATCAACATTTCATGAGTGTCTCACACAGATGTTTTTTGTTCATGCTCTGTTCCTCTCTGAGTCTGCTGTTCTACTGGCCATGGCTTTTGATCGCTATGTGGCGATCTGTGCACCACTCCATTACGCAACTTTATTTACAGGCTCTCTAATTAGCAAGGTGGCCCTGGCTCTGACTGTTCGAAGTGTGGCTGTAGTTACCCCTGGTGTCCTCCTCATTCTCCGTCTGCACTTTTGCCGGAGCAACATCATCCACCATACCTACTGCGAGAACATGGGCATTGCCAAGCTGGCCTGCAATAGCTTTGCCCTTAACAGTATTTATGGGCTCACTGCAGCTCTCCTCACTACAGGGCTGGATTTTGTTTTCATATCCCTGTCCTACTGGGTAATCCTGAGGACAGTCTTAAGACTACCATCTAGGGAAGCCCAGACAAAGGCCTTTGGAACATGTGGAGCTCATATATGTGTCATCTTGATATTCTACACTTTGGCTTTCTTTTCCTTTTTTACCCATCGCTTTGGAAACCATGTGCCCAGGCACACCCTTATTCTCTTGGCAAACCTCTACTTACTGGTGCCACCTACCATGAACCCTATTGTTTATGGGATAAAGACAAAACAGATAAGGATGAAACTACTAGAATTCTGTAGTTATTCAAAATGATGCACTGGTTACAATGCAACAAGGAACAGGAGAGTCCAGGATGGAGGACCAAGGCTAAATATCCCCTGAATTAATTTGGACAGACCATTCTTCAGAATGCCTAACCTCTGGATAAAGCTTCAAATGTCCATATTTCCACATGCTATCTTCCTTGCACTAGTAAACAGAAAACTAAAGGAACTGCTTAAGTGCCATGAAGAAATATTTCAGCATATTGAGGTACTATAACTGTGAAATGTCACTGTAACATCATAGGGAATTTAAGTATCTTGTTTTAATAATACACAATCCTTCTTCTGTGTCAATTTGATGCAGGACAATTGTAAACTTGATAAGTTCAGGGATTGGTTCTGATCCCAAACTCATCATTACAACCAGAGGATCCAGAATATACAAAAAAAATTAATAAATATTTTTGACTAGATGCCTTAACTATAAATGCCTTAACTAATAAATAATAAATGCTCATGATTTTGCATAACAAACTTCTTGACTTGTTCTTATATATTATTTAGGGTCTATAGTTAAAGTACATATTTTATTTCTTCTTAGAAGTCATTCTCTAAGTTCCAGAAAATATCTCCTTTAATATCTTCATGTAATAAAGATTCTTCTTGTTGCACACAGTACAATTTACTTTGGTTAGATTAAGCAAATAAAAAAGTAGGTTCTACATCATGTCATGACATCCAGGGATAATTTGAGTGTCTATAACTCAGGAAAAACAAAAGCCAAACTGCTGTGGGGCCTCAGCAGCAGGAAAGCATGGACTTCTGGAATGGATCTGGTGATATTACTCTGCCTCAGCTGCAATGACTATGGGACAGGAAATATAACTACCTCATATTGGGTCAGGTTGCTAAACTTGGATCACTCTGTTATGCCCCTTAATACGCTGATTAAATGAGGATAAAATTCTGTCAGAGAAAGTCTTAAGAGAAGAAATAATAGCAAATGGTCATGATTATGTTCACTGGATTCATTTGGCTCTTCTACATAGGCACATTCAATTTTCCTGATTTAGCTCTTCCCACACCAAACATTATGCTAATGCATATCATACCACCTGGTAAATACTTTATCACTTATAAATCTATCTGCCATAATTCCTGCAATGTAATCCCTTTACTCCTTTTGATTAATAATAGAACTAAATTACTTCCATGGTATCAGACATTATGTAAATGTATACATAATCTAGTGGTTGAATCAATTGGATTGAATGCCTTGAAAATACTTATATTGTTGTTGTAAATGCATATTGCTGTTTCTAGATTCTTTGTATAATAAGGCTGTCATCTATGTGGTACTTTTTAAAGAATTTTTTATTGTTTCAGTTATTAGATTGAATGACAGAATGACTAAACGGCATATGGAAGTGTTCTGCAACAATGCTTTGTATAAAAGGAAAGGGCAAACATTTAGATGGGGAAGGGGATAATGACCATCTCTGTTATATTTTTTTATTGCCATCATGTTTTGCTACAAAGGGCCTTCTGCAGCATAAAGATGATCAATGCATAATCCAAAAGACAATAGTTGACATTATGAAAACAATGTATTGCATTTTTTTAATGATAGGGGATTGAAATACAAAAATGAATTACTATTTAAGCTTCTATATATATTACAGGTTCCTCAGGAAGGCAGAGAATACATTCAGAAGGTAAAAAAAAAAAAAGAAAGAAAAAGAAACCAAGCACAACTTTATCAAACAAGGTAATATGAGTAAAAGCATCTCCTAATTTATAAACCCATATTCAAATAAGAGAGATGTGTCAATCATATTGTAATTCTAGGCAGGAACAAGAGGGCTTCTTCTTTTAGGAACACTACCTGCTTGCCAGAAGACTAAACTCCAGCCTTCAATAAAGATCCCAAAATAAGATGATGCCTCTGTTCTCAATTCATAATATGATCTTGCCACCCATTTATTCAGTCATTCATTTGTCCATTCATTCATAGATTTAATCACTAACCTCTCATCAACCATATTTTGCTGGGAAGAATTATCTTAATATTAAGAGAATTATCTTAATGTTGAGAATATTATTTTTAAATGGTTTTGGTAAAATATATTTTATGTATGTAATGTAACTCTAATAATATTAGGAGCTAATATGGTAGATAAAAATTATAAACTCAAAAGTTGGGTTGTTTATGTAGGTAGCCATTTAAATACTTGTACTGGTATGTAAAATGTAAAATCTAGGATGCAATGGTTTCTATATATTTTTGTTAGCAAGAAAATCGATAAAACTTTCTTTTTTTTTTTGTAGCACAAGCACTAGCAATGGTGTATTCAATATCCATTGGTTAAAATACATACTTTGTATTTGAAGGTCTTATTTTAAAGATGTTTATAAGTAGTTAAATGTTACTTATACAATATATAGCTGATGGTAATGTTCATATTGTCCTCCAAAAGTTTTTCTTTCTATCAATTTTATTTTACTCATTTATTTTTACTGTTTTTCTTCTCCTCAATACTTAGGAAGAATATTCTCCCAGAATAGAAGTTGCCCCTTTCATCATGTTCTGTCATTGTTTGTTTTCCTTGTAAGACTCTTTCTCATTTCTTTGAATGGCTGGTTTAATTTTTTTCAGGTCTCAATTCACATATTATCTCCTGACAGAGGTATTCCCTACCTTTTTTCTAAGTTCTTCCCTTAGTCAGTCTATCACATCAACCTCTTAGTTTCCAACAAAGAACTTTTGTATATCCTAAAATATAGGGGACCATTTCGCGTGGCATGGAGAATGTAGCCCAGACCCTGATTTGGAAAACTCATGGGGAGCGAGGTCGGCACACAGGAGACACACCCACGGATAGGTTCTCCCATGGGGAATCAGGCCTGCATTGTACCTAGGCTTCTATGAGTCTTGCTTTTGCTAAAACTCCCTCACCCTGAATTGAGGCAGTAAATGTTTACTGCATATCTTTAACTTACAAAAGTCTGCGCGAAACCTCCCAAGTATGGAATGCAACCAGTTCAACCACTTTTCCCCTTGATCTGCAACATCCTTCACTTTGAAGTAATTAGCAACATTCTTTCCTTTGTTATCTGTAAGAGGTAACCACCTGCAGCAAACCTGTGCATAGTAAATGAGGACCATCCTCGATGTAATGTACCCAGAAAAGCAATAAAAGCCTGTCCAGGCAGGGGTTGGGGCACTCCCTCATTTAGAGAGTGGTCATGCTGTCCCTTTCTCTCCACAGGACTTCTGTAGTCCTTGTGAATTTCTTTGTCACAGCCATAACACCTGGACCCCAGCCACCAGGGTCCACATCACTAAAATATTATTTTTTTAAATTTGCTTAGTTTTTATTTCTCCCACTACAACAAATATTCCTGCCACAGAACTTGTACACTTTGTTTGTTACATTCTCAACTTCCTAGAATATTACTTATTACCTAGTGAATAGAAAAAAGTTGATTTAATGAGTAAATGCAGATGTGGAGAAAGTTCCATTTGCATGGTGGTGTAATATGATTTTTGTAGGATGATATTCAGAGCAACAAATGTAAATAGTTTTGTGAGATTTTTTCTCTATTTGTATTATGTTCCTATCATACTTGCATAAAAAATTGATCTTCATATTTTTCCTAATCCTTGGAGCAATGAAAATAACACACATATCCCAAAATTGAAAAATGATTAAGAGAATTACAGGACATAAAATAAATGATCTATTTAAAATCATTAAATTATAATTATGAAATCTATAGCATTAAGAGAGAGGTCACTGTTGCATTATATTTTCTCATAGAAAATTAGGAATTATGTATATTCCACCAAGTCAAAAATCACTATGTAGCCTGGCTGGTATAGCTCAGTGGATTGAGCATGGCCTGTGAACTGAAGGGTTGCCAGTTTGATTCCCAGCTGGGGCACATGCCTGAGTTGTGGGCCAGGTTTCCAGTCGGAACCATATGAGAGGTAACCACACATTGATGTTTTTCTCCCTCTAAAAATAAACAAACAAACAAACAAAACCTTTTAAAAATCATTATGTAAAGTCAATGTGGTTATAAATTTGAAAGAATATTGTGTAAGTAACATATCTGTAAACTAGGTATGTCCCCAGTGAAAGGAGTTCTGTATTGTATAGTGACACAGATTCCTGAGAAGCAATTATCTGTTTTTCCCCCGCCTTTTTGATCTTTAATAAAAATGTGGGAGAATTACTTTGAGGACTTGGTACTGTCTTCTGCTCAAGAGTTTCTGCTCTGGCAGATGTTGGGCTCCCCCAGGAAAAAAGCTCCACAGAGCTCCATACACACCTGAGCCATTTTTTTTTTTTTTTGGTGCCTGAGAGGCTGTTGTTCTAGAACTATTTATATAGTTGAGGTTAGCTGAAAAAGCACTGAACTATAATAAGAAACAGGCCAGGAGCTTCCAGTGATGCGAGACAGGTAAGGTAAAAAATAATGCAATCACCTCAGCATCTCCCTTCACACCAATGTTAAGGAGCAGGAGGCCCTGGGTACCTCATTAAGGTCGAAGGGATCAGAAAACAACATGCCATTGGAAGTTTAAAATGAGTGCTCTAGGATAGCAGAGGGTGAGGAAATGGTGGGGGGAAGATTATTAGTATTATAAAGGAAACATAAAGTCATTATTATTACATCATTTTACTTATTTCTTTCAATTCACGGTCTGAATCAATTGTGATATTTCTTGAACCACCAGATTTTAATTTGCTTTAGGATTTTCCTTTTCCTCGGTAGCCTTACAGTCTTCCCATCTGATCTTGTTTCTAGGGAAGTCATGTCATAGAGTTGAGGTTTTCTATGATAACTAATGACAGTGAAAAGAGGAGACACAAAAAGTAACAATCGCTTGCCCCCTACCCCATTTAGTCAAGCCCCAGGGCAAAGTACACACACATTAGCAGTTGTTATAAAGGTACAACAGACTCAAAGATAGGCCAGGTTACTTGACATATTTATCAAGAAGATGAGAGGAAGGAACTCTAGGCTGTGAGACAGAAAGCAGCACCTAGGAGGAGAGGAATTGTGTGAGCTCACTCTCTTTTCCAATTCTACATGCTCGGCGATGCTACCTGCTCACCTTATTTCTGAAGTATCTATTATTGTTGCTGAAGAGAGAAGCTGGAGACTTGTGATCGACTGAACAAAAGTCTGCCTGTAATGGCAGTGGGACAAAGAGGAAGAAATTCCAAGCAAGCATCTTGTCCATGTGGCTCCTGAAGAAATAGACTAAATGAGGGCGTCCCAAATAGGATTCAGGCTTTTCGAGTCCTGCATTTTACTACAATCTATGGCAAAAATCTAAGGACAACTGAATTTCTAATTCAGGCCTTAGTTACTAGTTCTCTAGAAGAAAGTGAAGACCCCAAAAATGGTGAGTCTAGGGTTTTATTAATGTGGAAAGTCTTTGTACAACAGAATATCCTCCTGGAAGAAGAGTTAATGGGCTTACTGTAGGGTCCAAGTAATTCCATAATACGAAACGTATGTGAAACTTTACAGTAAATATACTGTTTGCTGTTTTGCATTTCTAAAATTGCATAATTTTTCTTTATTGCTTTTCTTAAAACTGGTAAAATTTTGTCAGGTTTGGTCCTTTTTTAAATGAAATATTCTCTATCTTTTCACTGTTCTACTCAATACTACTTTTTTCTCTTTTCTTCATCATTTCCTTTCTCCTATATATTTTTAGGAATTATTGTTGGTGTTATTTTAGAATTCTTAATTCAAAGTTTCTTTATTTTATTTTTATCACCCATATAATAAAAGCAACGCAGCCTATGAAGTTACTACAAAGTTAAGAATTGGAATTATGCCACATACATGCCATATGTTCTCATATTTTACAATATTGCTTTGAACTTGATTTACATTGAACAGTTGTTCTAAAAGCAAATTTAATTGCACAATCATGGGTGTGCTTCATTTACCCTTTACTTATTAATATCTAGTTTCTAAACTTCAATTTTATTTGCTAAAGATATTCAGAATAAAACTTGAACTATACAGGGTGTGGCAAAAGAGGTTTACAGTTACTCATATGGAAAATAATACAATAATTAATAATAATACAAAAATAAACTCAGTTTCTCACATCCTCACAACTGTAAAGCTACTCTTGCCCCCATATATATATAGAACCAAGTATCTATTTCATGACCAGATAATTTTAGATTTTCTTTTTATCCTTTATTTATTTTCAAATGAGAAATTTTTTCCTGTGCTCAGTGGTTGTGAACTCCAAAAGTAGGTGATATGTTTTTTTTTCTCCCATGCCATTATCTAGGCTTTATGACTATTAATTCTTTTAAATTCTCTGACCTGAGTAGGTGTGAAGGAGCAACTTCTGAGAAGATATGCGCCTTCTGTATATTTCCTAACAAAGACAGGCTTTTCTGTGCAGTTACCGCTTTGGTCATATTAAAATAAGCATAGGGAATATAATTAATAATATTTTAATAACTATATAAAATACCAGTATGTAGTAGACTTATCAGTGATCACTTTATAAATTATATAAATGTCTAGCCACTATGTTGTACACATGAAACAACTATACCATTGAATGTCAACTGTAAGTGAAAAAACTAATAGTGATAGAATCTGCTGTTTTTATTTTGAAAGTTTTCTGCATTTTCATCTATTTTTTCCTTATTCTGTTTTATACATCCTAAGGCTACAATGTGCCACTATCATATTTTTTATACCTCTGGTTGTAAACTGTTCTCAGGGTTAACAGTGAGACCAGTGAGCATGGCACAGCTTAGCTATATATTGCTAAATTTGGCAACCCCCCCAAACTCTGGAGTCTAAATTTGTTGGATAGAAGGTTGTAGAGAAGAAAAGATGTTTGGAGAAGAAATGGGATATTAAATAAAAGAGGATGATTATTGCCTGGTTTAAAAATAGTTAACAGCCAGACGAGGGTGACTTATAATTTCTGCTTAGTCTAAGGAGACACATGCAAAGTGTGTCCAGGTTTAGAACCTTTTGCTGTCACTCTTATAGCTCTTATTCCTTGGAAAAAGAGTCTAGAATATGTGCAATTAAAATTATTTATCAGTGCATGCCAATTAGTGTGGTGTAGTGGGCAGTCAAGCAAAATTTAGAAAACAATCTTCCATTCTCTTCTTTCTACAATGTCATTGCCATTTTAATGTATTTCATAAATAGTTCTGGACAAATTAATTTTAAATCATGCTGATAAATTAAGGTTAGAGTTTTCCTCTAACCTTATTTAACTTACAATTTTCTCTTTATTTTTAAGGTTCAGAATGCATCTTATCTATGAATCCTCTGACTCATACAAGTGGAAAAAATAACCCCATCTAATGGGTCATAAAACTGCTTAGTCATATAACTTCACTATGTTAATCACATGGAAATTTAATCATTGGTTTGCACCAGTTTCTCCCTTACTAGAAATGTTCATTTCTAAAATTAGGTATGGGGCCCTATTTATCTTTTATTCCTTAAGGTATAAAATATTATCAAACATTTCATATAAATTAATAAGTAAAGGTATCATTAACTAAATGGACAAAATGATATGAAAGAATTTTTATCATCCCACAACCGAATGCAGCCAGAAGTTTTCATCATGTCATTAACAAATAATACCAATTTACATCCCAGTACCTTTCTTCTCCTTGGTATTCCAGGGATGGAAGCCATCCACACTTGGCTATCAATGCCCTTCTTCCTTGTTTACCTAAGTGCTGTCCTGGGAAATTTATCTATTCTATTTATTATTAGAACAGATTCCAACCTGTATGAGCCCATGTACTTCTTCCTCTGTATGCTCTCTGTGGCTGACTTGATCATCTCCACTACTGCTATGCCCAAAATCCTCAGCATTTTTTGGTTCCATGATAGGGAGATCTATTTTGAAGTTTGCCTTGTACAAGTATTTCTCATTCATTCACTTTGCAGCATGGCCTCAGGGTTTATCTTGGCCATGGCCTTTGACCATTATGTAGCAATCTGCATTCCTCTGAGACATTCTACTATCCTGACACATATAGTCATCAAGAATTTGGGGCTGACTATTGTCTTCCGTGGGGCTTTGCTTTTCAGTCCTCAACCCTTCATGCTTCGATGGCTTCCTTACTGCAGAACTAATATCATCCCTCACACGTACTGTGAATTTATGGCTCTGATCAAGCTTGCTTGTGCAGAGACAAGGATCTACAGAATATACAGTCTAAATGCTGCCTTCCTTACTGGAGGCTTAGATTTCATATTAATCCTATGTTCCTACATTGCCATCCTTTACACTGTCTTCCATCTTCCATCCAAGGCTGCTCGGCTCAAGACCTTGGGCACCTGTGGATCCCATGTGTGTGTAATTTTAGTGGCCTATACCCCAGCATTTTTCTCCTTCCTTACTCACAGGTTTGGACACCACGTGGCTCCTCACATTCATATCTTTGTGGCTAACATCTACCTCCTTGTCCCACCTATGGTTAACCCAATGATTTATGGCATAAGAACCAAGAGGATCAGAGACAGATTCCTCCAAGTTTTGACTTCTCACAAATTCTAAAACAACTCTTTCCTTAACACCTATTTAAGATTTATAGACAAAAAAGAGACATTAACCTTCTTTGCAGAAGGCTGAACCCCTAAATATTATATTTGTAATCTTTAAAGTATTCATAAGCATCGACTAGATTTTTTTTCTACTCAAAAATATATTGCCTAATAATGCAATATCTCTACTTTATGTGATCTTATTTGCTATGTTTGCTCCTGTAAACTATCTTGTTTAATCTTATCAGCTTTATCAGAGCTGTTTTTATTGACCCATTATCTCTTTCTCTAAGCTACGATACTTTTGTAGGATATAATTAATGGGACTGTCTGTATCTCTTGAACAATAAGATTAAAATAATTTTAATCTATAACCTTGAAACTGAGATGGTTCTAACAAAATGTCTTCTAAACACAGAAGAATAAACTGTCATTATTGCCTTCCAGAGGTCATCTAGCAATTCTTGTAATGTATTATTTTACTATATCTAGCTAGAATCATTCTAATTTTTTAAAATATCTTTTCCCACAAATGCCATTCCAGAAGACTTAATGATATCCAAAATTGCCCTACCATTTTTTCTTTATCTACTTCTTTAATGTCATTCAAGTTGATTCTTTGAAAATATCTATTGCTCTCTCTCCCATTCTTTGATGATTTCACATATTATAAAATAGAGAAACATTTTGCTCTGGCATTTTCTCATAATTCATCTTTATAGCCACTGTTGACTGTGATATTAGTCATTTTTTCCTTTTTCGAAGTGCAATGACTCATATTTGTATGAAATGTCATGTAGAATTACTCATTATGGGTGTATAATACAATTATAACATTTTCTTACTATATTATGCTTGCTAGTATTCAAATAGTTTTGGCATTAAGTCATGCCAACATATTTTACCAATCTGTCCTGCAGCTAGAGTACCTCTCTCAATTTGTAGTCATTCAGTGTCATGTCATTTTTTCCCTTGAAATTTTTTATTTTTGACAAGTGGGTTCTCAGTGTCAGGAAATACATGAGCCTATATTTAGCTCACTGCCACATGATTTCACACCTTCTCCCTTTTAAAGAAAAGTATTAATCATGTGCTACATATTTCTCATTGTTTAAACTCATTTTATTATCCTTTATTTCACATTGTCTTGGGTAAGGTGAAATGTCTATCTAAAATCATAAGAGAGGCAATGAAGACAGTGTTTAAGACAACTGGATCTCAAAACATACTGCTCAGTTTTGAGACCCAGAACAACCACTTGCAAGCTGTGTTGCTCCTTGTCAAGTTGTGTAACTTCTCTACCGCAGTGTCCTCAGTGGTTGGATGGAAATATTCATGGCAATTTCAAATTCTGACACTCTTTTTAAAATGCCATGTGTATGATTTAATTCCATTGGAGCTAATTTATTGAGAGCTTAAAAAGTTAAAACTTGGAATTAAAATAAAGTGTTTAGCACCAGTGTTTAATTGGAATCCAGAGGGGCAAACTAAAAAGAACTTGACCATTTAGGTGTCTATTTTCATTAATTCTGATGACAAATGATGAAAATTTTCCAGTGAACATAAAGAAGAGAAAGATCAAAGGAAGATAAGAAAATCCAGTTAGAAAAGCTGGGTTTGCATGTTCTCAGAATGATCTTCCTAGTTATTTTTATGCTGAGTCAACAAGGTCTATTTAAGATAAAGTGATGCCTTTGGTTCATTGTCCAACACTTATGGTAAAGTCTTTGTGTGAATTTTAGTTAATATTGAAGAACTATCTTCAGTTCTTTCTAGATCAAAGTCAATGCACATTCTGGAGTAGTAAGGAACGTAGGCTACCAATCAAACAATAGTTCAGCCAAAAGCTTAATTAAAGAAGATTGATTTAGAGAATGCATATAAGAATTCTTTTATGGCCTAGACATGGCAGTAGGTTCTAAGAATATAGTAACCAATAAGACTGATGCACATAGGCAGGCCCTTAATTTCACATAATGTGTATCTAGTGGGGAGTAGACAATTGAGAAGTTATATAAAATAAATTATTTAAGCTATATACTGAACAAATAATTTCACATTCTGAAAATGTATATAAAAAATTGATGAGGAGCTCTGAGAGAACAGAGGGTGGGGCTACTTCAGATAATGTGATCACATCATCCATGAGCAGAGGTCTCAAATATAATAAAAATATTTTTGAAAAGTTGGTAAAGAAAAATCCATACAAAGGAAATACTAATAAAAATGGGGAGTAGGGAGAAGATCAGGTAGTTTAAAGACAGAAAGACAATGTGTTGGGAACAAAATAGACAAAAGAGAGAGATGTAACAGATGCATTTGGAGAAGCCTATACAAAACATAAACATTATTTATAATTTTTAGAACCACAGATTTGTATGACCATGCTGGGCACCATTAATGCAATGGAGAAAGACAATGAAATGAGACCATTATCAATCACTCATTTAAAGTTAAGCTGCCAAATATAACCAGAGACATTGAAATGAAGAACAAACTGACAGTGACCCGAGGTGGGGGGGAGGGGGACATGAAGGGAAGAGAGGGAAGGGGCATCAAGGAACATGTATAAAGGACCCATGGACAAAGACAAAGGGGCATATGATTGAGGGTGGGAGGTAGGGGGTGGAGCAGGGGAGAGTGGTAGAGGTGAAATGGAGACAACTGTACTTGAACAATTTTAAAAAAGAAAGAGAAAGGGGGAAAAATAAAGTATAACTCTCCAAACAAACAAAAATATGTTAATTAATCACTGTTTCCATGACAATAAACTGTTTTATAAACTGTTAAAAAATAAAGTAAAGCTGGAAGGCATTACCTTAAAGAGGACTTCCTTGAAAGAATGTAATCAATTCTTACCTACCATATTTGAAGACTGGAGAATATTTAAAAGTGATAAAACTCTGGGTAATAAGAAATTCTCAAAACTTGTAAGTCCTCTACACCAAGTTCAAGGTCTTGTTTGGAAAAGTGTGGGGCACAGAGGCATAAAATGGAGTCATCTGAGGTGGCATACCTGAAAAATTTAAAAACAGATTAAAAAGCAAAAGAAAATAAAATGACAGCAACAATGTGAGAATTAATTAAAAATATGATGTAGAAATTTTGTTGATATGGGAGCAATCCTCTATGACATAAGATTTAACTTCTTAGCAAGAAACTTGGAAGACAGTATTAATCTGTAGTTAGTTTGGCTCTTGGAAGCTTGGGGAAATGATGATCCGTACTGAATGAAAGAAAAATGCTAGAAATGCCATCTTTTTTGAGGTAAAATGTATCAAAATGCTCAGAGATCTAGGCATGATACTGTGAACAGATTGTAAAATGTCCATAACCCACTAGCCAACTATGTTTTATGGAAGGCACTATAGGACATTCAATTAAGTGAACTCAAAAGAAATGCATTGATGAGAGAGGTGCCAGCTTTACTGAGAAGTCCGGAGGTGACTGGCCTTCACAGCCTAAGCTAAATGTAGCGACTATACAATTGGAAGTACAAGATGCAAAAATAACAAGAACAAAGTCACAGTACTAATCATCAGAAACAAAGTTGTAATACTTTTTGTTATGAATTTTAATGCCAGAAGATTGGTCACAGGGTCTGATGCAGAGAGAGAAATAGACATAGTTAATATACAGGGGTGGACAAAAGTAGGTTTACAGTTGTGAGTATGCAAAACAGAGTTTATTCTTGTATTGTTCCTTAATTTTTGTATTATTCTCCATATGAACAGCTATAAACCTATGTTTGCCCACCACTGT
This sequence comes from Tonatia bakeri, assembly GCA_004024845.1. Lineage (NCBI taxonomy): Eukaryota > Metazoa > Chordata > Mammalia > Chiroptera > Phyllostomidae > Tonatia > Tonatia bakeri. The sequence continues at coordinate 44,625 of PVIA01010669.1, forward strand.
AATATGACATTCCTGTGAGTCCTATTACAGCCAAAAAATGTATTTCTCAATCTACACAATTTAAAGAAACCAAAGGTAAGTCATCAGAAGGCTGAGGGAAGCTACCTCAATAGAAATGACACAACACTTTGCTCGGTTTCCAACCTGAAACAGTTTGCAGATCCAGAACCCACTGACTAAAGGAGAAGCCATGTCCCCAAGAGGAAGAATATTGCAACACCATTGCAAGTATATTTGGAAATAAATTTTCCAGTCCTTCTACAAAGAAGTCATATTACAAAGACACTTGAACTTATGTTCTGAATTGTCTTAATAACCAGAAATCCAAAGCATCATCATGCCCCCTTATTATAAAGAGAGAAAATGAAAAAAGGTTAAAGTAAAGGCCTGTTTCAACTTTGATTCATAGTGGATTAAAAAATCCAATAATTGTTTACCATCTTTCCAAAAATATAATTGAAAAAGTCTTGTACAGTGGTTAGTAGAAACTCCATATTAATTTCTTAGCCAGTGGGTAAGAGCTGCTATAAAACTGTAAGTGGCAAAGTTTGTTGGAGGCTTTGGTAAGATGTGTGTCCCAAAGAATGGGAAACAAAACTTATGAGTACTGAGTGGCTTGTCTCATCAATAAATTTAAGGAGTTGTTGGTCTCAAACATATTACAAAATAAAAGATGAATGTTTGCATCTCACACCTCACACCACAAAAATAAAGCACAGTTTGTGGTTTATTTCATGGATTAGATATCTAATCCCTTTTCATGGATTAAAGACAACATATTTCACACTTGGGATTACATCTCCAAACCATTTATCAAGTGACTGGTAAGACTTTCAGTTAGGCTTTGAGTTAGGTGCAAAGTGAGAAAGAGTTATGAAGCCAGTTTTGGTTAAGTACACAACCCAACAGTTTGGGCCATATAGCCTGGCAGTCTCTGATGTATTAGATAGAATATTAGTAGTGGAAAGATATCAAGAGGAACTTACGGTTAAACCCAGTAACAGAATCACATTGTAGATCACTAATGGTTGTCATATGCAACATACAGTTATACACCATTAAAATGAACAAAAACGAGGGGCCTTGCTCATGCCTGTGACCAACCAAGTTCTAGATTAGTGAGCATCTACCCCATGTGCTCAATACACAGTACCCAAGTCACAGGCTTCTTCCCTACTTGGCCAACAGAATGTGCTGAGGCGAGAGGCGACGAGGGCTCTTCCACTTCTGACAAATTGCATATTTCCAGGACTGGGACTAAGAGGTGGAGTCAGGTGCTAGGATGAGTGATTGGCTAGAGGAAGTGGTTGTCTCCACCAATGAAGAGGCGCGGAAGGTTGGCGGGGCGAGGCCTGGCAGTTGTAGTGCTTCTGGGAAATCTTGGGCAGTAGGAACATAGGAAAGCCCTGAAAAAGGCAGTGGCGAATTTTAGTGTCTCTGGCCTTGCAGCCGGGCTCCTGCAGGCAAGTGAGGTTGCCAACTGAAAAATCGTGCAGTCTGAGTGCCAATTCTTTTTTGGTCCACCTTCTTGTTCCCGCCGGACCTGTGTAGCCCTGTCCCACCCCTTACTGCATATCTGCCCTCTGTGGATCTAGCCCTGGACTGCTGCAACCTCATCCAATTACCCATTTCACTTTTGAGCTTCCTCCTCTCTGACTGTGGCCCACACTCCTCCTGGAGCCCTGCCCTGTCCCTGCCTTCACTTTTCTTGATCTCACTGCTGTCACGCCACCCACCGTCCTTACTTTTCACCTCTCCTTCAGCGATCTCTCTCCCCTCCCTCCAGGAGCTCCCCTTTGTAGTCACCTTTGTGAGAGCCTTTTCTCCTGCCCACAGCTCCCCTCTTCATCACTCTCTATAATGAGGTAAAAGGAGGAAATGACGTGAATGAATTTTGAATCTCCTGGGAGTGTACACTAGATCTTTTCTTGAAGTAGCCATTTGCTGAGCTGTTGACCTCAGCTCTGGCACTTTGTTTTTTCACAGGCTGTGGGCTGCCCTCTGCTGGCCAAGATTTCTGTTAAATGTTCAGCAAAATAAGTGTTCATGTTAGGCGTAAATAAGGGCACGCAGTTATGCTTTTTGTATGTTCCAAGCACATACAAGAGACTAAACATCTCTCAAAAAGGTGATAGGAAGTGAGAGGCAAGGGAGTTAAGAAATGTGAGTTCCACGTTCCCACCCCAAAGTCGCTTCTCCTTGGGCCAATACACCCTCAGGTCTCTGTAGGAAAGGGGCTCGGGGTGGAGGGAAATGGGGGTCCTCTCCAGAGCCAGCCTGAGGAGAGAAGGTTGGGCTTCAGGACTGCATGCCCAGAGGACCATGATCTCCAACTCTGTTCATAGCCTTTTCTCTGTTGTTCAGAGCCTAGCAAGAACCCCAAATGTGAGGCATTATTTGCTGCAGGAAGTATTCCTCATCCTGCAAGAAATAATATTATTCTTCCTCCTTATTACATCCAGCCTGGGAATATTTTACTCTATATTGCTGATTTTTATTTTTTACTTTTATTTATTTTTTGTCAGGGAATAAGTATTTTTCATTTTCTAAAGTATATTTTATTGATTATGCTTACAGTTTATTGATTGCAGTTATACCAATATTTTCCCCTTTGCCCCCCTTCCCTCCAGTAATCTCCCCCCTTAGTTCATGTCCATGGATCATGCAGGTAAGTTCTTTAGCTTCTCCATTGCCTATATTATTCCTAACATCCCCCTGTCTAATTGTACCTACCCAATTATGCTTCTTTTAAAAATTTTATTTATTTATTTTTAGGGAAAGGAAAGGAGGGAGAAATGTTGATATGTGGTTGCCTCTCAAGCACCCCCTACTGGAAACTTTGCCTGCAACGCAGGCATGTGCTCTGACTGGGAATTGAATCTGCGACCCTTTGGTTCACAGCACTCAATCCATTAAGCCACATCAGCCAGGGCCAGTTATGCTTCTTAATCTTTGCACCTTCTCCCTTATACTCTCCCTCCCCTCTCCCAGCTGATAACCCTCCAAATGATCTCCATAGCTATGACTCTACTTCTGTTCTAGTTGTTTTCTTGGTTTGTTTTTGGTTTTGGTTTTTAGATTCAATTGTTGATAGTTGTGACTTTGTTGTCATTTTAAGGTTCACAGTTTTGATCCTCTTTTTTCCTAAATAAGTGCCTTTAACATTTCATACAATAAGGGCTTAGTGTTGATGAACTCCTTTAGCTTTACCTTGTCTGAGAAACACTTTATGAGGTGGTTACAGTGAGTGACGTGTGCTATAGGTTCAACTTGGAAATGACTGCTAACCCTGGTTTTATGATACCCTAGCACACCTCCAATTAGCCCAAGGGGAATGAAGAGCTGTTAAAAAATTCTCAAAGATAATTTATGTTAAACTTATTTTACTTAAATAAAACAAATACCATTCAGTATGTTTATTGCTGATTTTTAAATAATAGTATTTACCAAGTTTCAGTGAGTTCTGCAAAAACTGAGTGCTTTGAAGCTTCTTGACAGAGTGACCAAAGGTTTGTGATTAAATGTGCTATTTAATGGGACAGTGTGGAGAATGGGCTGGAAGTGTTTGTCAGGTGGTCTGGCTTCACTCATATTTCTTGCTGTGATCCTAGTTCTGTTTCTCTAGTATCTTTTTTTTTTTAGTGGTAGTGGAAACAAAGTTTCCACCCTGTATTTTCCTTTATCAGCTTCTCCTGAAATTTGTTTACTGAATGTTTTCCTGCCCCGTCCTCTTCCAACCATGTTGTCTGACAAGGTTCAGGACGTGGAAAGAAGGAATTCAAGGAATCCATCTTCCTGGAAGAGAACGTGGCATACAAAAGGGAGGCGGTAATTTTCCTGGGATTGCTCTTAATAATTCCTTGTTGATATTATTCATGGTCTTGCTTTGCACCCTGATTCACATGAGAATAGGCCATGAGGAAAGAGAGGCTCAAAGCCAGTCAATTATTGATTTTGAGGGAAATTCTGAAGGGACAACTAGTTCTCCCCAGAATATTGAATCATGCCCAAATCGTGTAAACAAGGTGTTTATAAGCCTGAGTAAGAAATTATCCTCGATTGTTCCCATGAAAGAATTCATGAATCAGTCATAACAGGCTGAATTGTTGGTAGACTTTCCCACGCCTGCTCCTTACCCACAGATACAAAGGGTCTTCCAAGAAAATAAGAAAAAACTATATAGACCCCTACCCACGGCCCAGGGATACCCCTGGGTAGCATATTGGATTAATGGTAAATTATGGTATCCCCAAAGAGGGGCTAATAGTCTCCAGAGAGTTCCAGATCTCCCATTGCCTTATACAGGGGCATATAATGAACATGGCATTAGAATAGTCAATAAGGTTGGAGTTCAAGTGCCTTATAATAGTCTAAATTTCATGGAAAGGTTAGCTCAAAGCAGACCTTCCTGGTGTTTATTTACTAAGGAACAAAACAGGTCACTACTCCGCCAGCTTGTCAAAGGATTTTGCCCACATTTCCCCCTATCATGCAGCAGCTTCAAAAAGGAACTTTCTGAATTAACCAAATAGAAATAGAATAAGACATGAGAAAGTCAAGAATGGCCTATATCCTATAAAATTCAATAAAACTGTCTATCACCTTTTAAGTCAAAAGGTTTATTGTGGCTAGATCTCCCCTCTATCTCT
>PVIA01010670.1:0-23497 GCA_004024845.1 Tonatia bakeri
TGAAAATGCTCTACGTGCAGACAAGTGCAGTTCATTCCCACAAGGCAAGTGATGTCCAGCTTGCATCATCCCGGTTTTGTCATCTGGTTTCACGTCATCCTGGTTCCACATCAGCCTGGCTCTGTGGTTGAAGGTCAGCAAATCTCCTAGAACTGGGATGCTCAAAGGTCAGAGTCTGTATCTTTTGAAGTTAGTTCCTATGATTCTCATATAAACATGCTGTTTATTTATAAGCTACATATTAGTCAGAGTCAGCGCTTACAGAAAAAATGTCAAAAGAAAGGTGGGGCAGGTTACAATTTCCTGCCATTACAATTTTCCCCTCTAACACCCTCACTCCTTCACGATTACCTCTGGACCATCACTGCCTCCCCTCGACACAGAAACAGGAATGGAGCAACACTTAGGAAGCTAGGTAGAAGCTTTGGGCGTTCATTTCTGCTTCCTGGGCACCACTGCCCCAACTCTCAGAGCTGTGGACTGCAGTGCAGAGAGCCTGCCTACTCCGAGCTGTGCTTTTCCTGAGCTGGCTCATGAAGTAGCTGCAAATCAGGAGAGCCATGTGCCTGTGAGTGCTCTCCCATGTCTGGACCTGGAAGGACACACACCGCAGGGCCCACCCCTCATCTCTTTCCCATTGCACATTACCCTGGCACCTAGCTGTTGCCCCATGGAGCATGAGCACATAGACCTAGAGAATTAAAGAGCAACAGAGCAAAACCACTGCAAAACACAGGTAACAAACTGAACACAAATACTAATGCACAACTGTGACAAAGGTGAACCAAGATCTGAAAATAGACGGCAAACATACTTAAAAAGATAACAGAAGATATCAACAATATAAAACAAAACCAATAATTTTTTTTTTTTTTAGAGAAAGGGAGGGAGAAATAGTGGGAGAGAAACATCAATGTATGGTTGCCTCCGCACACCCCGCCCCATTGGGGACCTGGCCCACAACCCAGGCATGTGCCCTGACTGGGAACTGAACCAGTGACCCTTTGGTGCACAGGCCAGTGCTCAATCCACTGAGCCACACCACCCAAGACCAAAACCAATAATTTATAAAAAGAAAATATTAGATATTAAAACTAAAACAGTGTAAATGACAACCACTACAGATGGAAGTAGCAGGATGGATGGAGCTGAAGGGTAATTAGTGAGGTGGAAGGTGAAATGAAAGGGGCCCACTGAAAAGAAAAAAAGAGTTCAGCAAAGTGGAGGATAGAGATGGAAGTGTTGGTTGATGCCTGGATGACGAGGTCTCTCAATAAGAGAGAAAAAGAATATTTGAGAAGACCATGAGTAATGCATCTACCTGTATTACAGAAGTTGAAAGACCTCAGAATAAAGGGCTGAAAAAGTACCAAAGTAAAAAGAACAACTCCGCACTGAGGTTCATTATAATGAGACAAAAAATATTCAAAAAGCTCACAGAAAAAGAGAACAGATTGCGTGCCACACAGTAACCGGCACATTGACATCAGGCTTTCAGCAGCACCATCGATGGTTCAAGAATAAAATAAAATGACGGTTTACAGTGGTGAAGGAAAATAAGCTTGAACAGTTGCTGTTCAAGTGAGATGGCGCAGTGAAGATATCAGTCTGCATACGAAGCCTTAGAACGCAAAGGCCTGCGTTGAAAACAGTCCTGGAGGAAGTACTCAAATACCAAGAGAGTCAAATTGAGGAGGTTATAGCGAGGAATATAGGAATAAGGGTGCTTCATCAACAAATTCAGAATCGTATGAAAGAAAATGTGTGTGTGTAACTCCAGATTTTAAAATCTAAACAATATCCAATTGGTGGGGGTATTGACATTTGGGTGAAAGAAAGAAAAATAAATCGAAAGGGCAGGTGATGGGTGTATTAAATTAACTTGATTGTGGTAATCATTTACAATGTATATGTACATTAACTCATCACATTGTACACCTTTTAAAAGTCATATTATTGTCAGAATGGCCATCATTAATAAAACAACAAACAACAAGTGCTGGCGAGGATGTACAGAAAGGGGAACCCTTTAGCACTATTGGAGGAAATGCAGACTGGTGCAGCCACTGTGGAAAGCAATATGGAGATACCTCAAAAAATTAAAAATAGAACTCCCTTTTGATCCAGTGATCCCACTTCTGAGAATACATCCAAAGGAACCCAAAACATTAATTCCAAAACCCATAAGCACCCCTATGTTCATTGCAGCATTGTTTACAATCACCAATATACACAAGTAACCAAAGTGTCCATTAGATGAGTGGATAAAACAACCATGGGACATTTACACAATGGAATTCTACTTGGCTGTAAAAAAGAAGAAAATTTTACCTTTTGTGACAGCATGGATAAACCTGGAGAACATTATGCTAAGTGAAATAAGCTGGTCAGAGAAAGACAAATACCATATGATTTCACTAATATGTGGCATCTAATGAACAAACTGAACTGACAAGGAAAATAGGGACAGACTCATAGAGGGAGAGCAGGACGACAGCTAGTGGTGGCCAAGTGAGCGGGTGGAGGGATTTAGCAAAAAGGAAAAAGGACTCACGGACATGGACAAGAGTGTGGTAATTGCTGAGGGGAGAAGGGTATAAGAGGACTAAATAGTAATGGAAAAAATACAATAAAGATTAAACTTTAAAAACTCATATTGTACAACTTAAATATATACAATTTTGTCATGTACACATCAATAAACCTGGAAGAAAATTTTTTAATAAATAACATTTTTAAATCAAAAGGGCATATGAGTGTGCTAAAGAATTTACAGACAAGAAATAGTTAATATATTTAAGAAATTAATAACAGTAAGCAAACATAAGCATATGTCAAATTAAAAGCAATCATCACAACAACAAAATCAGTATATATAAATTAAAAACTTTTTTTTATCCTCACTCAAGGACATTTTATTTTCCATTGTTTTGAGAAAGAAAGAGAGAGAGTGTGAAACGTCTATTCGCTATCCTTCCACACATGTCCCACTGCGGGGTTGAACTCACCCTTAGGTATTTGCCCTGATGGGGAATCGAACCTTTGATCTTTCGGTCTATTGCATGACACTCCACCCAACCAAGTCACACCACTCAAGGTTACATAACTTTTAATCCAGCATAAAAAACAATTAGTCTAGTAAATAGAAAGCAAGAAAAAGGAAGAAGCAATATACTATAATTACAAAATGTGAACTGAGTTGCAAAACTAAGTCTTAATGTGTCAGTACTTACCAAATAAAAGACAGAGGCTATCATAATGGAGGAAATAAAAAGAACAAACAATGGGTTATCTACAATAAATACACTTAAAACAAGAAAAAACATAAAGGTTGAAATTAAATGGAGGAAAAAGATTTACCAGGTGGCAAATATGACCCAAAAGAACACTGGGTGACAATCTCAATAATACGTAACAAAACAGAATCTAAGGTTCAAGTAAAGGTGCATCAAGGACAAAAGAAAATCTTTTTTATAATTGAAAAGAAACAGTAGAGCAAGAACATACAGTAATCATAAACATATATAACATTAACAATGGAACCTCACAATTTATAAAGCAATGGCTAAAAGAACTACAGGTAGAAGACTCTTTTAAAATTGCAGTTGGTGGTTTTAACAAATCTCTCTCAAAAACTGGTACATAGACACAATATTAAGCAGAGATCTTGAAGAACAGAAAAATAAAATTACTTAAACTCAAGCTTATTAATCAAGCTTTAATCCAGAAGAAACTAAAGAACTCCCCCAGATTAAAAATAACTAAAGAAACAATTTATTAAAATGCATGATTCTGGATTGCAGGGCAGGAGATAGAGGGAATTAGGGACCACAAAGATCCTGATAAAACGAGTCAAATTTGAGTATGTGCTGTAGATTAGATACTGTATTATATCAAAGTTAAATTTCCTCAACATTATCATTCCTGTGTTTTTCTATAAAAGAATGTCCTTGTTCTTTAAAAGTGCACCAAAATATTTAACAGTAAAGGGGCATGATGTCTGCAGTTCACTCCAAAATGATCAGGAAAAAACATGAAAGAGACAGAAACAGAAAAAGAAAGCAAACGCAGCAAAATGTCAAAAGTTGTTGAATCTCGACAAAGTGTCATAGGAATTCTTTGTACTATTCTTATAAATTTTCCGTATGTTTAAAATCATTGCAAGTAAGTTTAAAATGTCCATAAATAACATGAGTTAAACAAAAATTATAAAGACTGGAAATTAAAACATTACATATCAAAATTTCTTAGATATGTTTAAAGCAGAACTTAGAGGAAAAAAATTTATCTTTAAATACACTTGTCAAAAGAAAACTAAAATTACCTAAGCATTCAACTCAAAAGTTAGGTTTAAAAGAACAGAACAAACCCCCCCAAAAAGGAAGGAATTGACAAACATGTGCGTAGAGATCAATGAGAACTAAAAGCAATAAAAGATTTAATAAAACAAAAGCTGGCCCTTAAAAAGACACATATGGGGAGGAAGAAGACATCCCACTGTGGACAGCAGCTTCAGCTCCCCACCGTGTGAGAGTTTCCAGCCTGCCCTTTCTATGTCTGGGACTCGACTATCCAAACGCCACTATCACATTTGTCTCGTCTCCTCTCCCCTCCAGCGGTGGCTGCACAGGTCTAGCCCAGCTCCGCCTGTTCCGGCCCCTCCCCACCTCGCAGGATGGCTGCGCTGCTGCTGGACCCCACGAGCCTTGGAACCGCGTGAGGATTCGCAGCGCACAGACAGCACAAAGCCCCGGCGAGGCCCAGGATGACAGACGCGCTGCGCGAGCAGACAGACGTTTTGGAGGTGACGTCCCCCCGGGGCAGCGCACGTGCGCGGGGGCGGGACTTCCGGGACCCGCGGGATGCTGGGAAGGGTTGTAGGGCTCCCGGAGTGAACCTTTGACCCAGAGTTTGCCAAGGAGCTTTGGTGGGCCTGTGGCTTCGCAGCCCTTCCGTGGCCCGCTGTGCCCACCGCAGGGCCGGGCTGGAGCGGGCTAGTCCTAAGGTCCAGCCCTGCGCCGAGGGGGCGGAGAGAGGCGGACGTGGGAACCTTGTGCTCGCTCAGGCCACCGGGAGCCTGCTTTACCGTTCATTAGTTTCCCGACCTCTGCCGGGGAACGGCGGGAAGGGGTCACTTAGGCATTCTGGACTTAAACCGCCATCTTTCTGGGCCTCTGGTTCCTCATTTGTAACGTGGGGATAGTCGCCCTAACCATCACCAGTTGTTGGGAGCATTTAATGATGCCCTTCTTTATGTTGTGTTTTTATTGGTAATATGCAACAAGTTGTCATGTATAATTACAACAGCCTGGATCGTCTGAGGTAATTTCAGTTTTAAATGTTCTGCTCTGTGATCACCTTGTGTGACTCTCGTTCATCATTGTATACACAGAAACTAATACAGTACCTGGCATACAGTAGGCATTCAAACAATGCATGCAAAATAAATGATTGCATAATACTGTTTGGTAGACAGTGTGCCCCGCTATTGGTTTTAAAATTGTGGTCACTGACTGTATTTAGAATAAACATACAAGCATTTTTTTTTTACCAAGAGTTTAAATTTTAATCTGTCAAATAGGAATATTTATAGTTAAAAACAAACTTGGAAGGACTACTTGGAAGAATAAGGGATAGCAGATTCGTTTAATATTTTCTTTTTTTTTAGATATTTATTTTTAGAGAGAGGAGAAGGGAGGAAGAAAGAAAGGGAAAGAAACATCAATGTGTAGTTGCGTCTTGCACCTCCTCTCCACTGGGGACCTGATCCACAGCCCAGGCTTGTGCCCTGAATGGAAATCAAACTTGCGACCCTTTGGTTCGCCAGCCAGTGCTGAATCCACTGAGCCACACCAGCCAGGGCTAATATTTTCTTTTTTAGAAAAATATTTATTTATATTAGAAAGACAGGAAGAGTGAGAGAAAGAGGGAGAGAAACATTCATGTGTGAAAGATGTATGGGTTGTCTCTCACACTCCCCCGCCAGGGAACTGGCCGGCCTCCAGGTGTGTGCCCTGCCAAGGAAGCAACCGGTGACCATTGGGTCCACAGGCCAGCACTCAATTCACTGAGCCACATCAGACAGGGCTAGTTGAACTTCTGAATTTTCAGTTACAGTTGGCATTTGTATTATGTTAGTTTCAGGTGTACCATAATTGATTAAACATTTATGTAGGTTATGAAGTGATCCCCCATAAGTCTAGTATAGGGGAGAGTGCTCTTAAACTAAAATGTTTACCAATGCATGATGGTATTGCCATATTTAAGCAGTGGGATGTAGTAGCCAGATTGCCTAAGTTTGAATTCTGGCTCTTCCATTTGCTGGCAATTGTCATTGTCTAACCCAGTGATTTCCAACCTTTTTCGTCTCATGGCACACATAAACTAATTACTAAAATTCTGTGACACACCGAAGATATATTTTTTGTTGCTGATCTAACAAAAATAGGAATAATTTTGATCAATTCACACTGGACAGCTATTGTTGTATTGTTGTTGTTTTTTTTATTTGACAACCTAAGGGAAAAGAGGTCAGCACCCCTGATAAATTGTCAGGTAATGCATGTTTTAAAAATTCTTGCGCCGAGAATGTGTAAAAAAGGGAACCCTAGTGCACTGTTGGTGGGAATGCACACTGGTGCAGCCACTGTGGAAAACAGTATGGAGTTTCCTCCGAAAATTAAAAGTGAAAATGCCTTTTGACCCAGCGATTCCACTTCTGAGAATATGTTTTAAGAATCTGGAAACACCAATACAAAAGAATATATGCACTGCTATATTCATAGCAATATTACTTACAATAGGCAAGACCTGGAAACAGCGTAAGTACTCATCAGGAGATGAATGGGTAAAAAAACTGTGATACATTTATACAATGGAACACTACACAGCAGTAAAAAGGAAAGCCCTCTTAACATTTTTTTTTTTTTAGATTTTATTTATTTTTAGAGGGGGGAAGGGAGGAAGAAAGAGAGAAACATCAATATGTGGTTGCCCCTTACATGCCCCCTACCAGGGACCTGGCCTGCAATCAGGCTTGTGCCCTGGCTAGGAATCAAACCAGCAGCCCTTTGGTTCTCAGTCTAGTGCTCAATCCACTGAGTCACACCAGCCAAGGTGGCCCTCTTAACCTTTTTGGACAGCATGGATGGACATGGAGACTGTTACACTAAGTGAAATAAGCCAGTCAGTGAAAGACAAATACTATATGATCTCACTTATATATGGACTCTAATGAACAAAATAAACTAACAAACTAGTGAACAAAATACAAACAGAAGCATAGATACATGGAATAGACTGATGGCCTTGGGGATTGTGGGGAGACTGAATGAACAAAGGTGAAAGAATTGATTAGCTGAAGACCGTATATGCATGACCCATAGACACAGACAACAGTGTGGGGATTGCCTGAGGGAGAGAAGGGCTGGCAAAGGGAGAAAAAGTGAGAACAATTGTAGCATCATAAACAATAAAATACAACTAAAAATAAAGATATATATATATAGATATATATACACTAAGATATATAGATACATCCAGCTCATTGCTTATAAAATTTTTATTACAAAAACAAATAAGGAAATACAAGAAAAGCAGGTTTTATGATCATGCTTTATAAAAGCAAACACAACACCCTAACTAAAATATTAACTAAATAAAACCAACAGAAAGCATGAAAATATAGGATGATCAAATTGGGTTTAATCCAGGAATGCAAAGATGTTCCACATCAAAAACTTTCTCAATATAATCCACCATTATTAAGAAATTAAGAGGAAAAATATAAAAATACATACAAAATAATGCTGGAAAACTTTTTAAAATTTCAATATTTATTTATATTTGTTTTTCAATTCTTAGAAAACTAGGAATAGCACTGGCTAGTGTGGCTTAGAGGATTGAGCACCAGCCTGTGAACCAAAGGGTTGCTGGTTTGATTCCCGGTCAGGGCTCATGCCTGGGTTGTGGGCCAGGTTCCCCAGTAGAGACATGCAAGAGGCAACCACACATTGGTGTTTCTCTCACTCTCTCCCTCCCTTCTCCTCTGCCTAAAAATAAATAAATAAAATCTTTTTAAAAATAATACTAAGAATAAAAGAAAACCTACTTAATTTTATAAAACTTGTACATAAAAATCTGTAGTAAGAACTTCTGCTTCTGGGAAAATGTAATAAAGATACTTTTCTCTATTCCTCCCACTAAGTGCAACTAAAAACACTGGACATTGTATATGAAACGAACATAAGAAAACTCTGAAAGTTAGAGATAAGAAGGCAGACCTTGTAGGAAGCCAGGATCTGAAAATGGCACAGTGGTGATTTCCCTGGGCTTTCATTTTACTTATGTATCCAAGACGTGGAGCTGAAGAAACTGGCAATTTGGAAAGGCCAACGGATATATATATACACACACACACAACTTGCTGATCTCAATAACCAAAGACCAGGACAGAGGCAGCCTAATAAGACAGAAAACTTTTAGAAAATAACTGCTCTATTCCAGGAAAACACCATAGAAATAACTGTAGCCCCATTCCTACTCACACTAGAAAGCCCAAATGGGAACCCTAAATTTCCGCTCCTTTGAGGTTTTAATAGGCATCTGAACATCACCCTGCAGTGGTGTCTGAGTAGACCAATTTGGATGCAGAGAATTTCATTTCTTAAGACCAGTAATGAGGCTTCTTCCCCGAGATCTCAGTGGTGAAGGAAATGGGGGGTGTGGGCGAGGGAGATCTCCCACACCTACCCAGCAGTAATGATAATGGCTAAAACAAGTTATCTAAATGGAATGAAAATGATAAAATATGAACCTTGTAATATCAAAAAAGAAGAACAAGGTAAGCAAAAAATATGGATAAATACAGAAAAGGTCTTTTAGTTTTCTAAGTTATGTTTGGTGGTTAAAGCAAAAACTATAATACTGTCTGTTGTGGTTCTAAATGTATGTAGAGGAAATATTTAAGACTATTATATTATAAATAAAGGAAGGAAAAGGGACATAAAGGGTCAAACTGGTAAATGAAGACACCAATAGACTGTGATAATTATGTATATATAATGTAATATCTAAACAAAACCACTAAAGTTGCTATACAAAGATACAAAGAGATATGTTCAAAACAGTATAGATAAATAAAAATCGAATTATAAAAAATGTTCAGGTGAGCTACAGAAAAGCAGAAAAAAGTAAACAGAGAAATGAAAAACAGAGAGAACAAACAGGAAAAAAATGTCACGGGAGAGCCCTACCATATTATAATGTACTAAATTATGTTCCCCCAAAATTCATATATTGAAGTTCTCTAACCCCCTAATGTGTTTGGAGATAGAGCCTTAATGGAAGTAATTAAGGTTAAATGAGTTCATAAAGGTATAGCCCTGATCTGTCAAGATTAGCATCCTTGTAAAAAGAGGAAGAAAAACTATTCTGTCTCTCTGCCCTGTGCCCTCTGGTGAGGACATAACCAGGATGCAAGTCAGAAAGAAACTGATCGTGCTGGGACTCTGATCTCAGACTTCCAGCCTCCAAAACTGTAAGAAAATTCATTTGCATTGTTTAAAGCCTCCAGTTTATGGTATTTTGTTATGACAGCCCAAGTTGACTAAAACACATATCAATTATTTCATTTAATGTAAATTGTCTAAATGCGTCAATTAAAGGACAAATCAGTAGAGTGGAGTTTTAGAAAGTGAATGAACCAAGAAACTCAGTTCAACTATAACAACATAGATAGGTTAAACTAAAAGGATGGAAAAATATATACAATGCAATCAATCAAAGGAAAACATGACTAAATGTACGACTATCAGAAAAAATAAAACTTCTGAGTAAAGAAAATTGTCAGAGATGTATTGGAACATTTCGTAATAATAAAAGGGTCAAGAAGATTTAGCAATCCTAAATGTTTATGCACAAATAACTGTAAAATATGTGAAGCAAAAACTAATAGAACTGAAAAAATAAATAAATGAATCCACAATAATAGTTAGAGACTTCAATATAACTCTTTCAAAAAGTAATAGAACAATTAGAAAGAAGAAAATCAGCAAGGATATAGAACACAGCAATACCATCAACCAGTAGTATCTAATCCACATCTGAATGAAATTATGGTACTTATTCTCTGATCGGCTTATTTCCCTTAGCATAGTGATCTCCAGGCCCATCCATGCTGCCACAAAGGGTTAAATTTTTCTTTTTTTAAATTTTATTTTTACAGCTGAACTAACAAGCAAAACAGAGACAGACTCATAGATAGAGAGCAGACTGACAGCTCTGGAGAGGTACTTGCGGAGGGGGTGAAGGGGTTGAGCAAAAAAGAAAAAGAACAGTGTGGCCATTGTGGGAGAGGGGTGGGTGGAGGTGGAAGAGGGTATAAGGAGGATAAATAGTAATGGAAAAATACAATAAAAATGAACTATTAAAAAAACACTACACCCAACAACAACAGAATACATACTCTTTTCAAGTGCCCGTGGACCCATGGAACATATATCAAGATGGATTATATCTGAAGCCATAAAACAAATGTCAATAAATTTAAGATAATTGAAGTCATAGAGTGTGTTCTTTGACCACAATGAAATCAAACTAGAAATAGGTAATAGAAAGATAACAGGAAAATCTCCAAATGTTTGTAAAGTAAACAATTACTTTTAAATAATCCATTGGTCAGAAGGTCTCAAGAAAAATTTTAAAATACATTGAATTGAATAAAAATGAACATACAGTATATCAAAATTTATGGAGCATAAAGGAGTGCTGAGAGGAAAATTCAGAGTATTAAATTGTGGGGGAGCTTTGCCCACAGAGCCCCCCATTCACCAGGGATGAAAATAAGTCTACCAAGATAAGATCTGCTTGGGAAGGAAAAGTGGCCAAACTCTCAAAGGAGAAAGGCCAGAAACCTGTTCCTCAATGAGCTTTTATTGGGTTTATTTGCATAGGAATACAGGGTATATACATAAAGCTCATCAATCATTGTCAGGCAATAATGACCAAACAATAGATAACATTCAAAGAACTATGAGGGCTTATTTAGAGTCAGGGTCAGATACCGAAAGGGCCATAAAACTTTGAGGAAACAAACTCACTTCATGCTTGGACTCTTAACATTTAAATTGAAGGTATTAGGAAAGCAGATTTCACAGGATTTTATGCATTCTTTCTTAGGCCTGTTTGCCCCCGGGGCACCCACCCCTTCCAACACAGGGCCGCACCCACCTCCAGCATTGTTTCAGGCTTAGGTCAAGCAGGGGAAGTAAGGCAGCCAAGAGATTAGGGGATTTATTGCAGAAAGAATGAGGACTCAGGCTATGTCAAAACCAAGGGGTGAGGGTCTATCACCCCCTTTTGGTATAGCCCCCCAAGTCCTTCCCTGGGGGCTCCTTCATGACCATGCCTGTCTTAGGTCATCCCTCCTTTGAGGAATTTTACCCATCATTGTCTAACCAGTCATCCACCTGGGGCCAAGCAGGGTAAGGTGAAAGGGGGCAGAAGTGGTGCCCCTACAAGGAAGATAAGCTTTGTCTCCTTAATGGCTTATGGTCCCAAGGTCTTTTTACTCAGCTTTAGCCATGAGGGGTTACAGTTTCTGAAACCAGGCAGGGTGGTTCCCAACATTAAATGCATACATTAAAAAAGATTAAAAGTCTCAAATCAATAATTTAAGCTCCTACCCCCAGAACCTAGAAAAAGATCAAAATCTAAAGGAAGCAGAAGAAAGGCAATAGTAAACATAAGAGCAGAAATCAATGAAATTCAAAACAGAAAAACAAAAGAGAAAATCAATGAAACAAAGAGATGGTTCTTTGAAAAGATGAATAAATTAATGAACATCTAGCAAGAATGAAAAAGAGAAAAAGACAAGATGGAATTAGCAATATCAATAATGAAACAAAGAATACACTGTAGACGCTGTGTAGATCAATAAAATAATAAGAGAATACTACAACAACTCCATGAACATAAATTTGACAATTTAGACAATATGTACCACTTTCTCAAAAAAAGATAAATTACTACAACTCACCCAATATAAAACAGGTAATTTGAATAACCCTATAACTATTAAGGTATTTTAAACTGTGTAAATTTAATCTGAAATTTAAACTGTGTAAAAGGAAATCTCAAGTCCAGATAGTTTCACTGGAAGATTCTATCAAACATTTAAAGAAGAATTAACACCAATTCTTCACAGTCTCTTCCAGAAGGAAAAACTTCTTGATTCATTTTATGAAACTAACATGAATCTGATACCAAAAAAGATGGAAAATCTATATACCTATAGCCTTCACAAATAAGCACAAAAATCCTTTTTTAAAAAAAGATTTTATTTATTTATTTTTAGAGAGAAGGAAAGGGAGGGAGAAAGAGAGAGAAACATCAATATGCAAGAGAAACATCAATTGGTTTCCTCTCATGCACCCTAACTGGGGACCTGGCAGGCAACGTAGGCATGTGCCCTGACCAGGAATCAAACTGACAACAATTTGGTTTGCAGGACAATGCCCAAAGCACTGAGCTACACCAGTCAGGGCAGCACAAAACTCCTTAACAAATTATTAGTAAATACAATTTAACAATATATAAAAAACAGTATATATACAATCATTTGGGGGTTTTTGAAGGATGAAAGGCTGGTTCAATATTCAAAATTCTATCAGTGTAATCTCCCATATTATCAAGCTAAAGAAGAAAAATAAATCATATTAACTAATGCAGGAAAAGCATTTGATTTCATTGAACACCCATTCATGATAAAAACTCAGAAAAAAATAAAGGGAACTTTCTCAACTTCATAAAAAGCAATTAAAAAAAATTAAAACCTGTGATTCAAGATGGTAGCAGAATAGATGCAAATTATACTGTTTCCCAGGACCAAACTACATTATAGAAAAATCATCCTGAATAACCAACTGGACACTAGCAGAAGAGAAGCCTTATGACCAAGTACTTATGGAAGATACCACAACACAACAAGACTGGCAGGAAGTATGGAGGCACAAGAGAGCTGCCTGGGTTCCCACAGGCAGCAGCTGAATTCTGGAGGGATATTTCAGTGGCCAGGAGGTTCCCCCTGAGAACTGTAGGGTCTAAACCCCAAGATGGGTCCCCCATCCTACAGGACCAGTACCAGGAAAGGAGCCAAAATAGCATCTGGCTGTGAAAAGCAGTGGGGTTTCTGTACACTAGGGAGAGATGGCTAGAGATGCAGAGATCCTCTTAAAGGGCCAACACACAAAAAAATTATTTTGCAGGCACTTACCCTGGGCTCCAGCAGAGGGAGGGTAGAGCAGACTAGAAACACATGAGGATAGTCTGGGGCTGGTGTAAGGGTCGGCTACCAGGATCCCTGTGCTGAGTCATTTCCCATATTGCAGAAGCCATCATTCTTTGGCAGAGCACTTCATTTCATGTGGCATCAGCCTGGAGGGGAAGCATTAGCCCCAACTGCAGAAATCCCTCTTGTCCTACAATGGGGAGCTCAAGCCAGGGTGCTTAAGAATAGAGCTGAAGGCTATTTCAGTAATTAAGCCTAACAAAAAGCTTGCAGGCAGAGGTAAATCTCTGGGAGCTCTGAGACTTTAGTTGACCCTCCCATGGATGTTGTGCTGGTAAAAGCCAGCTGTGGTGTGCAGCTTGGTTCTTTCTGCACACACCCAATTCCAGCAGAAGGAGCCAAAAGCTGTGGATCACTGATAGCTCCAAACAGGTAGCCTAGGGCCAGTCACAGGCAGTGTGTGACATAAATGTAGACCAGAGCCTTTGCAGATTACCTAATACAGGGAAGAAAACACAGAGACTTCTGGGGAGTTCCAACCAAAATGGAGGCATAGGTAGAAACCCTTTGCTTCCTTGCACAACCAATAGGAGGATGACACTCAATCTAAAATCAATAAACAACCAGAAGTGCCAGAAAATCAAATTGCAGGGAACTCTGACAACCAAGGAATTAAAGAAACAGTCAACCAGACCAACCAGACTGGTAAGACAGGCCAATGGAGAGAACCCAACGAAAGGCACTGGACCATGTGGGCAGGACTGGCTGAATGGGAAACTGATACTCAGAGCTGACTGTGGACTACAGTGGGGGTTGCCATGGTAGTAGAAACTCCCAGTCTCACACAAGAGTCCATCAGAAAGTGGGGCTAGAGCCGAGCAGGTGAGCTGCATTGTTCCCTCTCTGGCCCCTCCCTCCACAGACAGCACCACAGTGCAGTAAGGAGGGTTGCCCTGCCCTAGTGAATGCCTAAGGCCCTGCCCCCTTACAACTTAACAGCTGCTCCAAGACAAAGAAATATGGTCCAGATGAAAGAACAAAGCAAAATTCCAGAGAGAGAGAGAGCTAAGTGATGAGGAGATAGCCAACCTATCTGATGGAAAATTCAAAACACTGGTAATCAAAATGCTCAAAAAAGTGATTGAGCTTGGTCACAAAGTGAAAGAACAAATGAAGGATACCCAAAATGAAATAAAACAAAATATTCAGGGAACCAACAGCGACAGGAAGGAAACTAGGACTCAACTCAATGATTTGGAACAAAATGAAGAAATAAACATCGAACCGGAACAGAATGAAGAGACAAGAATAAAAAAAAAAATGAAGAGAGGCTTAGGAACCTCTAGGACAACTTGAAACATTCCAATATCCAAATTATAACGTACCAGAAGGAGAAGAACAAGAGCAAGAAATTGAAAACTTATTTGAACAAATAATAAAGGAAAATTTCCCCAATCTGGTGAAGGAAATAGACTTCCAGGAAGTCCAGGAAGCCCAGAGAGTTCCAAGGAAGTTGGACCCAAAGAGGAACACACCAAGGCACATCATCATTAAGTTATCCAAAATTAAAGATAAAGAGAGAATCTTAAAAGCAGCAAGAGAGGAGAGTTACCTACAAAGGAATGCCCATAAAATTATCAGCTGATTTCTCAAAAGAAACCTTGCAGGCAAGAAGGGGCTGGAAAGAGGTATCCAAAGCCATGAAAAGCAAGGACCTACATCCAAGATTGCTCTATCCAGCAAAGCTTTCATTTAGAATGGAAAGGCAGATAAAGTGCTTCCCAGATAAGGTCAAATTCAAGGAGTTCATCATCACCAAGCCCTTATTATATAAAATGTTAAAGGAACTTATCTAAGAAATTGAAGAAGATCAAAAACTATGAACAGTAAAATGACAACAAATTCACAACTATCCCCAAATGAACCTAAAAGAAAAAAGAAAAACTAAGCAAACAACTAGAACAGGAACAGGATCAGCAAAATGGACATCACATGGAGGGTCTTCAGTGGGGAGGGGAAAGGGAGGAATGGGGAGAAAGGTACAGGGAATAAGAAGCATAATTGGTAGGCATAAAATAGACAGGGATAGGTCAAAAATGGTATAGGAAACAGAATTCAAAGAACTTATATGTATAACCCATGGACATGAACTTAGTGGGGGAAGGAATGCTGAAGGGTTGGAGGGTACTGGGTGGAGGGGGAATAAAGAGGGAAAAATTGGAATAACTGTAATAGCATAATCAATAAAATATACTTAAAAATAAAATAAACCTAATGTTACATTAAAAAACAACAACAATAACAAAGAGGTGGCCAAAATAGGGAGACAAAGAAATAGGCCCCAAATGAAAAAAGAAGAGAATTCTCCAGAAGAAGAACTAAATGGAGGCAAGAAATTTATTAGATATAGAATTTAGAGTAATGATTATAAGAATCCAACAGCATGAAAAAAGACATAGAAACCATACAAAAAGACCAGTCAGAAATAAAGAATGCAATATCTGAAATAAATAATACACTGGAAGGAATAAACAGTAGGTTAAATGAAGCAGAGGATCAAATCAGTGATTTGGAAGACAAGGTAAGGAAAAAAAAAACAACCCAAGCAGAACAGCAAAAAGAAAAAAGAATTTTAAAAAATTAAAAGAGTTTAAGAAACCTTTGGGAAAACATGAAGCATAACATAACCACATGATGGGAATAACAGAAGAGGAAGACAGTGAGCAAGGTATTGAAGACATATTTGAAGAAATAATGACTGAAAACTTCCTAATCTGGTGAAAGAAAAAGACACAGAAGTCAAGGAAGCACAGAGTCCCCAACAAGATGAACCCAAAGAGACCCACACCACTACACATCATAATTAAAAAGGTAAAGCTTAAAGACAAGGAAAGAATCCTAAAAGCCACAAGAGAAAAGCAGTTAGTTACCCACAAGGGAACTCCCATTAGACTATCATTTGATTTCTCAACAGAAACATTTCAGGCCAGAAGGGCTTGGCATGAAATATTCAAAGTGATGAAAAACAAATACCTACAACCAAGGCTACTTCAGTCAGCAAGGCTAACATTTAAAATTAAAGAAAAAATAAAGAGCTTCCCAGGTAAGAAAAAGCTAAAGCAGTTTGTTACCACCAAACCAGTGTTGCAACATGTTAAAGTCTTGCTTTAAGAAAAAGAATAAGGTAAAAAAAAAAAAAAAGAAAAAAATAGTTTTTAAAAATGGCAATAAATATGTGTCTATCAATGATCACTTTATATATAAATGGCTTAAATGCTCTGACCAAAAGACATAGGGTAGCTTATGGACAAGAAAACAGGACCCATACCTATGCTGTCTCCAAGAGACCCACCTCAGAACAAAAGATACACACAGACTAAAATTTAAAAGGAGGAAAAAGATATTTCATGCTAATGGAAAAAGGAAAAGAAAGCTGGGGTAGCAATACTTAGCATATGACAAAGTAGACTTCAAAACCAAGGCTGTAACAGAAGACAAAAAAGGACTCTACATAATGATAAGGGGAACAATCCAACAAGAGGATATAACCATAGTAAACATTTATTCAGCCAACACATAAGCATCTAAATATGTAAAGCAAAATTGATGGACATAAAGGGACAGATCAACAGAAATATGGTCATAATAGGAGATTTTTAACACCCAATTGATTTCAATGGATAGATCTTCCAGACAAAAAATCAACAAGGAGACTGCCATCTTAAATGACACACTAGATCAAATAATTTTAATTTATATCTTCAGAGCATTTTACCCCAAAACAGCAGAATGTAAATTATTTTCAAGTGCACATGGAACAATTTCTAGAATACACCACATGTTTGGACACAAAACTAGTTTCAATAAATTTAAGAAGATGTAAATCATATCAAGCATCTTCTTTAACCACAATGCTATGAAAATAGAAATCAATCACAAGAATAACATTGAAAGTCATGCAAAAACATGGAAGATAAATAACATGTTATTGAACAATGAATGGGTCAAGAAAGAAATCAAGAGATCAAGGAATCAATGAGATCAAGAAAGAAATCAGAAGTTACCTTGAAACAAATGAAAATGAAGACACAGCAAACCAAAATCTATAGGACACAGTGAAAAGAGTCCTAATGGGTAAGAAACAAGAAAAAGCCAAAATAAACAATCTAACTTTATAATTAAGGAACTTGAAAAGGAACAACAAAGACCAAACTAAGTAGAAGGAAGGAAATAATAAAGATATGAGCAGAAATAAATGAAATAGAGTTAAAAAAAAGATACAAAAGATCAAAGAACCCAAGAGCTGGTTTTTTGAAAAGATAAACAAGATTGACAAACCTTTCACCAGGCTCTTTAAGAAAAAAGAGAGAAGACCCAAATAAATACAATCAGAAATGAAAGAGGAGAAATAACAACTAACACCAAAGAAATACAAAGGTTTGTAAGAGAAGATTATGAACAACTATATGCCAACAAATTGAACAACCTGGATGAAATGGATATATTCCTAGAAACATACAACCTTCTGAAACTAAATCAGGAAGAGTCAGAGAATCTGAATACACAGCCAGTGCATAACTAGTGAAACTGAAGCAGTTATCAAAAAAACTACCAACAAACAAAAGCCTGGAATGGATGGCTTCATAGGGGAATTTTATCAAACATTCCCAGAACTAACACTTCTCCTTCTCAAATTATTCCAAAAAATTTGAGAGAAGGAAGACTCCCAAAGTCTTTTTATAAACCCACATTGTCCTAATTACAAAACCAGATAAAGACACTACAAAAAAAAGAAAATTATAGGCCAATATCTCTGAATATAGATACTAAAATCCTCAACAAAATATTAGCAAACTGAATATACAGCAATTCATCAAAAAGATCATACACCATGATCAAGAGGGATTTATTCCGGAAATGCAAGGTTGGTACACCATTCACAAATCAATAAATGTGATTCACCATATAAACAAAATGAAGGATAAAAACTACATAATGATATCAATTTATGCAGAAAAAAAACATTTGATAAAATCCAGTACCCATTTATGATAAAAACTCTCAGCAAAATGGGAATAGAGGGAACATACCTAAACATAATTGAAGCCATACCTGACAAACGCACTGCCAGCATTCCTCTATGGGCAAAGACTACAAGCGTTCCCCTTAAAATCAGGAGCAAAACAGGGATATCCTCTTTCACCTCTCTTATTCAACATAGTACTGGAAGTCTTAGCCATAGCAATCAGATGAGAAGAAGAAATAAAAGGCATCCAAATTGGAAAGGAAGAAGTAAAACTGTCTTTACTTGCAGATGACATGATACTGTACAATGAGAACCCAAAGATCCTACCATGAAACTACTAGAACTGATAAATGAATTCAGCAAAGTATCAGAATACAAAATTAATGTCCAGAAATCAGTTGCATTTTTATATGCCAGTAATGAACTATCAGAAAGAAAAATTAAGTAAAACAATCACATTTACTATTGCTTCAAAAAGAATAAAATACCTAGGAATAAATCTAACCAATGACTTAAAAGACCTGTACTTGAGACTGCCAGCCAAGATGGAGGCATAGGTAGATATGCTTTGCTTCCTCACATAACCAGAAGGACAACAAGTTTAAAAACAACAACAACAACAAAAAAAAAACCCAGAACTGCCAGAAAACCAAACTGTATGGAAGTCTGACAACCAAGCAGTTAAAGAAGAAACATTTATCCAGACCAGTAGGAGGGGCAGAGATGAGCAGCTGGGGTGGAGAGGACACATGGCAAAGCGGCAGCTGGAGAACTGGGTGGGCGAGGTGGTGGCTGGTGGATCGGGCAGTCCCACATTCATGTGCAGATAAGCCAGGAGGAAAAACTGGGGAGCAATACAGACCACACAACCCAGGGTTCCAAAATGGGGAAATACAGCCTCAAAACCTCTGTCTGTAAAAACCCGTAGAGGCTGCAGCAATGGAAAAACTCCCAACCTCACAAGAGAGTTCGTTAGAGAGACCCACAGGGTCCTGGAATGTACACAAACCCACCCACCTAGCAGTCAGCACCAGAAGGGCTCAATTTGCTTTAGCAGGGGAAGTGACTGAAAGCTGGATAAGAGCCAATCAACTTAACAAGTGGCATAGTTCCATCTCTGACCCCTCCCCCACATACAGTGCCACAATGCAGCAAAGTGGGTTGCTCCACCCTGACGAATACCTAAGGCTCTGCCCCTTACAAGTTAACAGGTATGTCAAGACTAAGAAAATGGCCCAAATGAAAGAACAGATCACAACTCCGGAAAAAGAACTAAGCGACGAGGAGATAGCCAACTTATCCGATGTAGAGTTCAAAACACTGGCAATCAGGATGCTCACAGAAATGATTGAGTACAGACACGAAATAGAGAAAGAAGTGAAGGCGAGGAAAAGTGAAATAAAGAAAAAGAAAAATGTACAGGGAACTAACAGTGATGGGAAGGAAATCAAGACTCAAATCAACAATTTGGAACAGAAGGAAGAAATAAACATTCAGCCAAAACAGAATGAAGAAACAAGAATTCAAAAAAATGAGAAGAGGCATAGGGACCTCCAGGACAACTTTAAATGTTCCACCTTCCAAATCATATGGGTACTAGAAAGAGAAGAGGAAGAGCAAGAAATTGAAAACTTATTTGAAAAAATAATGAAGGAGAACTTCGCCAATCTGGCAAAGGAAATAGACTTCCAGGAAGTCCAGGAAGCTCTGAGAGTCCCAAGGAAGTTGGACGTAAGGAAGCACACACCAAGGCACATCATGATTACATTTCCTAATGTCAAAGATAGAAAGATAATATTAAAAGCAGTCAAAAGACTATCAGCTGATTTCTTAAAAGAAAACTTACAGGCAAGTAGGGGCTAGAAAGAAGTATTCAAAGTCATGAAAGGCAAGGACCTACATCCAAGGTTACTCTATCCAACATACCTATCATTTAGAATGGGAGGGCAGATAAAGTGCTTTCCAGATAAGGTCCAATTAAAGGAGTTCATCATCACCACACCCTTATTCTAGGAAATGTTCAAGGGGCATATATAAGAAGAAGAATAAGATCAAAATTCTGAACTGTAAAATGACAACAAACTCACAACTATCAACAACTGAACCTAAAAAACGAAAGCAAACTAAGCAAACAGGAACAGAATCACAGAAATGGAGATCACATGGAGGGTTATCATGGGGAAGGGAGGGTGAGAATGGGGGGAAAAGGTACAAGGAATATGAAGCATGATTGGTGGGTACAGAATGGACAGGGGGAGGCTGGGAGTGGTGTAAGAAGTGGAGAAGCCAGGGAACCTATGAGTAGGACCCGTGGATGTGAACTAAGATAGAGGAGAGTATTAGAGGGAGGAGATAGGGGGGAGAGAGGAGAATGTGGCAACTGTAATACTGTAACCAATAAAGTATACTTAGAACTAATACAATGAAATAAAAAAATAAAAAAAGACCTGTACTCAAAAAATTATCACACTGAAGAAAGAAACTGATGAAGACACAAATGAGTAGAAGTACATACTGTGTTCATGGTTAGGAAAAATGAACATCATTAAAAGTCCATGCTACCCAAAGCAATCTACAGATTCAAAGAGATTACTGTCAAGATTCCAATAACATATTTCACATAACTAGGATAAATACTTTAACAATTTATATGGAACCACAAAAGGCCCTAAATAGCAACAGTGATCCTATGAAAGAACTACTTTGGAGTAATTATGCTACCTAACATCAAGTTATATTATAAGGCCATAGTAATCAAAACAGCTTAGTACTAGAATAAAAACAAACACATTTCAATGGAACAGAATAGGAAGCCCAGAAATAAACACGCAACTTTATAGGCAATTAATGTTTGACAGAGGAAGCAAGCACATGCAATGGGCTAATTATAGTTTATTCAATAAATGGTGTTGATAAAATTAGACAGATATGTGCAGAAAGGTGGAACTAGACCATTTCTTTATGCCACACACAAAAATAAATTCAAAATGGCTTAAAGACTTAAATGTTAGACCTAATACCATAAAATTTTAGGAGAAAACATAGGCAGTAAAATCTCAGACATTGCTCATAGCAATATTTTATCTGATATATCTCCACAGGCAAGGGAAACAAAAGAAAAAATAAATAAATGGGACTACATCACACTAAAAAGTTTTTGCGCAGCAGAGGAAGTCATCAACAAAATAAAGACAACCCAGTGAACGGGAGAACATGTTCAATAATACATCTGATAAGAGCTTAATATCTAAAATGAATAAAGAACTTACAAAATTCAACACCAAAACCCCCCAAACGACCCAATTAAAAAATATGCAAAGGACCTGAATACACACTTCTCAAAACAGGACATGCAAATGGCCAATAGGCATATGAAAAGATGCTCAACATCACTAATCATCCGAGAAATGCAAATTAAAACCACAGTGAGATATCATCTCACACACTGTCATCAATATAGCAACAAACAACAAGTGCTGGCCAGGATGTAGAGAAAAAGGAACCCTAGTGCTCTGTTGATGGGGACACAGTCTGGTGCAGCCACTGTGGAAAGCTGTGTGGAGATACCTGAAAAAATTAATAATGGACCTGCCTTTTGACCCAGTGATCTCACTTCTGGGAATATATCCAAAGGTACCCCAAACACTAATTCAAAAGAACATAAGCACCCCTATGTTCATTGTACCATTATTTACAATTGCCAATATACGGAAGCAGCCCAAGTGTTTATCAGTAGATGAATGGATAAAACAACTATGGAACATTTACACAATGGAATACTACTTGGCTGTTAAAAGAAGAAAGTTTTACCTTTTGCAACAGTGTGGATAGACCTGGACAACATTATGCTAAGTGAAATAAGCCAGTCAGAGAAAGACAAATACCATATAATTTCACTGACATGTGGAATCTAATGAACAAACTGAACTAACAAGCAAATTAGGGACGGACTCATAGATAGAGACCTGGCTGACAGCTCTGGCAGGGGTTAAAATGTGGAGAGAATGAGCGAAAAGGAGCAAGTGCTCATAAACGTGGACAACAGTGCAGTGGTTGTGAGGGGGAGTGAACTTAAGGGGACTAAATGGTAATGGAAAAATGCAATAAAAAAGTAAAAAAAATACTGAAATGACAAAATTATACAAATGGAGAACAGATTAGCTACTGCCAAAGGTTAAGGAGGGTTGGGAGCAATAGGGAGGTGCATATGGCTGTTAAAAGGCAACATGGGGGGTCCTTGTGATGATAGGAATGTTTTGAATATTGACTGTATCAACTTATCCTGATTTGGATATTGTACCATAATCTTGCAAGACGTCACCATTATGGGAAACTGGGCAAAGGGTACATAGGATCCGTTTGTACTATTTCTACAACTGCATGTGA
This sequence comes from Tonatia bakeri, assembly GCA_004024845.1. Classification (NCBI taxonomy): domain Eukaryota; kingdom Metazoa; phylum Chordata; class Mammalia; order Chiroptera; family Phyllostomidae; genus Tonatia; species Tonatia bakeri. The sequence goes on from PVIA01010670.1 coordinate 22,701, forward strand.
ATCTACAAGTATCTCAAATTAAAAGTTTCTTTTAAAAATCTATAGTAAACATTGTAATTAGTGCAGAACATTTCATTGTACTTCCTTTAACAATGATGTTCATTGTCTGTACCACTGCTTAACACAGAACTGGAGGTCCTGGCCAGTGCTGTGAAAAAAGAAACTAATTAAGGGGTTTTTTGGTTTTGTCTTTTTTAGAGAGAGGGGAAAGGGAGGGAGAGAGAAAGGGAATGAAACATCAATGTGTGGTTGCCTCTATAAAACAACTATGGAACATTTACACAATGGAATACTACTTGGGGACCCCTTACTGGGGACCTGGCCAGCAACCCAGGCATGTGCCCTGACTGGGAATCAAACTGGTAATGCTTTGGTTCACAGGCCGGTGCTCAATCCACTGAGCTACCCCAGCCAGGGCTAATTAAGAGTTTTAAGGGTTAGAAAGCAATACTCTCAGTGTTTGCTGATATTATCTACCTAGAAAAGGAGAGAGAAAAAATGAGAATGGGAGAGAATATCAACAACAAATAAACCACTGAAATCAGAGAACCCAGCAAGGTTGCCCCATATGTGATCAACCAACAAAAATTGGTTAATTTCTAATATTTGAAAAGTATGTATCTGATAAGGTGTTATTATCCAGAATATATACAAAACTCTTATGACTCAATAACAACAAGAAACAAAACCACACACACACAGAAGAAAAAAACAATTTTAAAAAGGGCAAAGACTTAAATAGACATTTCTCTAAAAATAATACACAAATGGCAAACAAGCATATGAAAAGATGTTCA
>PVIA01010670.1:23597-50240 GCA_004024845.1 Tonatia bakeri
AAAAAAAAAAAAAAAAAAAAAAAAAAAAAAAAAAAAAAAAAAAAAAAAAAAAAAAAAAAAAAAAAAAAAAAAAAAAAAAAAAAAAAAAAAAAAAAAAAAAAAAAAAAAAAAAAAAAAAAAAAAAAAGCCCTGGCTGGTGTAGTTCAGTGGATTGAGCGCGGGCTGCAAACCAGGCATCGCAGGTTCGATTCCCAGTCAGGGCACATGCCTAGGTTGCAGGCCATGTCTCCCAGCAACCGCACATTGATGTTTCTCTCTCTCTCTCCCTCCCTTCCCTCTCTAAAAATAAATAAATAAATAAATAAATAAATAAATAAATAAATAAATAAATAAAATAAAAATTAAAAAAGAGCAAGAACCCAAAGAGATATTTGGACACCCATATTTAAAGCAGGACTATTCACAATAGTCAAGTGACCCAAGTTTCCACTTGGATAATTGGAAAAACAAAATGTGGTATGTACATACAATGGAATATTATTCAGTGTTAGAAAATGGAAAGAAATCCTGTCACATGCTACAATGTGTATAAACCTTTAGGACATTATGCTAAGTAAAATGAGCCAGTCACAAGAAGACAAATACTGTCTTCTCTTAAAAGATCATTCTTATGTGAAGAAAATAAAGTCGTCACATTCATAGAAATAGAAAGTAGCATGGTAGTTACCAGGGGCTGAGGAGAAAGGGAAATGGAGAGATGTTTCATGTGTATAGAGGATCAGTTTTGCATGAAGAAAAAGTTTTGGAGAATTGTTGCACAACAACGTGAATATACTTAATTGTACTAAACGTACATTCAAAAATGGTTAGGATGGTAAATTTACATGATGTTTACCACAACTTTTACTTAATTTTTTAATTTTTTTGTTTTCATATCTATTGTTGACACTATTACAGATGTCCCCGTTTCCCAGCCCCCATTTTTCCTGTCTCCAACCATCCCCCATGCCTCTTCCCTCTGGCCATCACCACACTGTTGTCTGTGTCCATGTGCATATACTGAACATGGGCTGTGCATGTATGTTCTTTGGCTAATCCACTCACCTTCTTTCATCCAGTTCCCCCCACCCCATCCTCTCCCATCTGACAACTGTCAGTCTGTTCCATGTGTCCATGTCTCCATTTCTATTTCATTCATCAGTTTATTTTATTAATTAGATCCCACATATAAGCAAGATCATATGGTATTTCTCTCTTCCTGACTGGCTTATTTCACTTGGCATAATAATCTCCAGGTCCATCCATGCTGTCACAAAAGGTAAGATTTCCTTTGTTTTCATGGCCATGTAGTATTCCTTTGTGTAAATGTACCACAGCTTTTTATCCACTCATCTGCTGATGGGCATTTGGGCTGTTTTTCAGATCTTCGCTGTCGTAAATAATGCTGCTGTGAACATAGGGGTGCATAAGTACTTTTGAATTGGTTTCATGATTCAGAGGATATAGTCCCAGCAATGGGATCACTGGGTCAAAAGGCAATTCCATTTTTAATTTTTTGAAGAAACTCCATACTGTTTTCCACAGTGGCTGCACCTGTCTGTATTCCTATCAGGAATGCACTAGAGTTCCTTTATCTCCACATCCTCACCAGCACTTGTTTGTTGATTTATTGATGGTAGCCATTCTGGCAGGTGTGAGGGGATACCTCATTGTAGTGTTAATTTGCATCTCTCTGATAATTAGTGATGTTGAGCATCTTTTTATATGTTTGTTGGCCATTTGCATGTCCTCATTGGAGAAGTGTCTAGTCGGGTCCTTTGCCCACTATTTAATTGGATTTTTTTGTTTTCCAGGTGTTGTGTTGTTCTTTACATATTTTGAAATTAACCACTTATCAGAAATATCTTTGACAAATGTATTCCACCATACAGTGTAATTTAAAGAGCATATTTTTTTATCTTGTTTTCTTAGATAAGTCCCTTTAACCTTTCATATAATAAGGACTTGGTTATAATGAACTCCTTTAATTTGACCTTATCTGAGAAGCACTGTATCTGCCCTTCCATTCTAATGATAGCTTTGCTGGATAGAGTAATCTTGTATGTAGGTCTTTGCCTTTCAGGACTTGGAAAACTTCTTTTTAGCCCCTTCTTGCCTGTAAGGTTTCTTTTGAGAAATCAGCTGATAGTCTTTTGGGAACTCCTTTGTAGGTCATCCTGTCCTCTTATTTTGCTGCTTTTAAGAATTCTTTCCTTATCTTTGATCTTAGGAAATGTAATCATGATGTGCCTTGGTGTGTGCTTCCTTGGGTCCAACTTCCTTGGGACTCTCTGAGCTTCCTGGACTTCATGGAAATCTATTTCCTTTGCCAGATTAGGGAAGTTCTCCTTCACTATTTTTTCAGATAAATTTTCAATTTCTTGCTCTTCCTCTTCTCCTTCTGGCACCCCTATGATGCAAAAGTTGTCCTGAAGGTTCCTACGCCTCTCCTTATTTTTTTGAATTCCTGTTTCTTCATTCTATTCTGATTGAATGTTTATTTCTTCCTTCTGTTCCAAACCATTGATTTGAGTCCCGGTTTCCTTCCCATCACTGTTAGTTCCCTGTACATTTTTCTTTATTTCACTTTTCATAGCCTTTACTTCTTTGTCTATTTTGCGTCTGTACTCAACCATTTCTGTGAGCATCCTGATTATCAGTCTTTTGAACTGTGCATCTCATAGGTTGACTATCTCTTTGTCACTTAGTTGTGTTTTTTTCTGGAGCTTTGATCAGTTCTTTCGTTTGGGCCATTTTCTTGGTCTTGCCACAGCTGTTAGTTTGTAAGTGGGAGAGTCTTAGGTATTCACCAGGGTGAGGCAACCCAAGTTGATGTGCTGTGATGCTATCAGTGGGGGAGGGGTCTGAGATGAAGCAGTGCATCTTGCTCAGCTCTCTGTAAGCTTTCAGTCACTTCCTCCACTACCCACAAGCAAGTTGAGCCCTTCTGGTGCTCATTCCCAGATGGGTGGGTTTGTGTACATTCTAGGACCCTGTGGGTCTCTCCAACAAACTCTCCTGTGAGACTAGGAGTTTCTCCTGCCCCTGCACCCCCCACAGGTTTTTTCAGTCAGAGACTTTGAGGCTTCATTTCTCCACACTGGAACCCTGGGTTGTGTGGTCTGTCTTGCTCCCCAGTTGTTCTTCCCAGTTTATCCGCATAGGAATATGGGACTGCCCACTCTGCCAGCTGCCACCTTTCCTGCCCCAGCCCACCAGCCACCGCCTTGCCCTGGCCCTCCAGCCACTGCCTCACTGTGAGTCCTCTCCACCTGTCTGCTGCTCTCCACCCCTCCTACTGGTCTGGATGAATGTTTCTTCTTTAACTCTTTGGTTGTTGGACTCCCATACAGTTCGATTTTCTGTCAGTTCTGGTTGTTTTTTTGTTTTAAAATTTCTTCTTGTCCCTCTTTTGGTTGTGTAAGGAGGCACAGTGTGTTGACCTACACCTACATCTTGGCCAGAAGTCTGGAATTATTTTCTTAGTTTCTCTTTCTGACAGTTCATTATTGGTGCATGGAAATGCCACTGATTTCTGAATATTAATTTTGTATCCTGATACTTTGCTGAATTCACTTATTAGCTCTAGTAGCTTTTTGGTGGAGTCTTTAGGGTTTTCTGTGTACAATATCATGTCATCTTTGGATGACAGGTTTACTTCCTACTTTCCAATTTGGATGCCTTTTATTTCTTTTTATCACCTGACTGCTGTGGCTAGGACTTCCAGTACTATGTTGAATAAGAGTGGTGAAAGCATACATCCCTGTCTTGTTCCTGATCTTAAGGAAAATACTTTTAGTTTTTGCCCATTGAATATGAGTTAGAAGTGGGTTTGTTATGTATAGCCTTCATTCTGTTGAGTTATGTTCTGTCTACCCCCACCTTACTGAGAGTTATTCTCATGAATGAGGGTTGGATTTTATCAATTTTTTCTCCATATATTGATATTATCATGTGATGTTTTATCTTTTTTAAAATATATTTTAACATTTATTGATTTGCAGATATTGTACCAAACTTGCACCCCCAAAATAAATCCAATTTGATTCATGTGTATATGATCTTTTTAATGTATTGCTGGATTTAGTTTGCTAGTATTTTTTTGAGGAGTTTAACATCTATGTTTATCAGGAATATTGGCTTATAATGTTCTTTCTCTATAGTGTCTTTATCTGTTTTTGGAATTAAAATAACTCTAGCATCATAAAATAAGCTTGAGTTTTTCCCTCCTCTTGAATTTTTTGGAATAGTTTAAGAGGGATGGGTGTTAGTTCTTCTTTGAATGTTTGGTAAAATTCCCCTGTGAAGCCATCCAGTCCAGGACTTTTATTTGTTAGGAGTTTTTTAATTACTTCTTCAATTTTACTAGTTGTGATCTGTCTATTCAGATTATGTGACTCTTCCTCATTCAGTTTGGAAAATTGTATGTTTCTAGGAATTAATCTGTTTCTTCCAGATTGTCCAATTTGTTGGTGTATAGTTGTTCATAATCTTCTCTTACAATCCTTTGTATTTCTTTGATGTCACTTGTTACTTCTCCTTTTTCATTTTTGATTGTATTTATTTGAGTCCTCTCTCTTTTATTCTTGATGTGTCTGGTTAAAGGTTTGTCCATCTTGTTTGTCTTTTCAAATAACCAGCTCTTGGTTTCATTGATCTTTTGTGTTGTTTTCAAGACTACATTGTATTTATTTCTATAGGGGTCTTTATTAGTTCCTTCATTCTACTCACTTTGGGCTTTGTTTGCTGTTGTTTTATCCAGTTCCTTTAAGTGTAAAGTTAGATTGAGTTTTTTTCCTGTTTCCTGAGGTAGGCCTGTAATGCTATGGATTTCCCTCTTTGGACTGCTTTTGCTGTGTCCTATAGATTTTGGGTTGTTGTGTTCTCAGTTTCATTTGTTTCAAGGTAACTTTTGATTTCTTCTTTGATCTCATTGGTAACCCATTCACTGTTTAGTAACATTATTTAGCCATCAAGACTTTGTATGGCTTTCAAGGTTTGGTTTTGTTTTTTTCAGTGGTTGACTTTTAGTTTCCTATCATTATGGTCAGAGAAGATGCTTGGTATTATTTCAGTCTTCTTAAATTTATTGAGGCTTGTTTTGTTCCATTTGGGCTTGAAAACAATGTATATTTTGCTACGTTGGGGTGAATTACTCTGAAGATATCAATTAAATCCATCTGATTATCATGTCATCTAAGGCCACCATTTCCTTGTTGATTTTCTGCCTGGAAAATCTATCCATTGATATCTCAATCTCTCTCTTTATATCTATCAAAATTAGCTTTACATATTTAAGTGCTCCAATGTTGGTTGCATAAATGTTTACCAAAGTTATATCCTCTTGTTGGATTACCATTATGTAGTGTTTTTCTTTGTTTCTTACTATAGCCTTTGTTTTAAAGACTATTTTGTCATATATAAGTGTGTCTACCCCAGCTTTTTATAATTTCCATTTACATGAAATATCTTTTTCCATTCCTTTACTTTTAGTCTGTGTGTAACTTTTGTTTTGAGGTGGGTCTCTTGTAGATAGTATATATATATGTGTGTGTGTGTGTGTGTGTGATATTTTCTTATTCATTCAGCTACCCTATGTATTTTTATTGGAGCATTTAAGACATTTACATTTAAAGTGATTATTGAAAGTTATATATTTACTGTTATTTGATTCTTTTAACTTAGCTCAGGTTTTTTTCCCCTCTTCTATTTCTTAAAGAAGGCTCTTTAACATTTCTTATAGTGCTGATTTGGCAGTAACAAACTACTTTAGACTTTTCTTGTTAGGGAAACTCTTTGTTTCTCCTTTAATTTTAAATAATAGCTTTGCTGAGTAAAGTAGTCTTGATTCTAGGTTCTTGATTTTCATCACTTTGAATATTTCATGCCAATCCCCTCTGGTCTGAAATATTTCTGTAGAGAGATCAGCTGACAGTCTTTTGGGAGCTCCCTTGCAGGTAAATATCTGCTTTTCTCTTTCTGCTTTTAAGATTCTCTCTTTGTCTTTAACTATTACCATTTTAATTATGATGTGTCCTGATGTGACTTTTTGAGTTCATCTTGTTTGGAACTCTCTATACTTCCTGGACTTGTGTGTCTTTTTCTTTCACCACGTACTCCTATGATGAGGATGTTGTGATGCTTCATGTTGTCCCAAGATTCCTATAAACTATCCTCATTCTTTTACTTCTTTTTTTTTTTTTTTTTTTTTTTTGCTGGTGTGATTAGGTGTTTTTTTCTATCTTGTCTGCCAAAATGTTGATTTGATTCTCTGTTTCATCCAAACTACTTTTTATTCCTTCCAGTGCATTCCTGATGTCAGATACTGTATTCTTCATTTTTGACTGGTTCTTTGTCATGGTTTCTATGTTTTTTTATGCTGTTGTAGTTTTTACTAAGTTCCTTGAGCAACCTTAAAAACATTACTTTGAGCTCTATATCTGATAGATTTCTTGCCTCCATTTCATTTATCTATTTTTTTTTATATCCCTTCTGTCCTTTCATTTAGGGCCTGTTCTTCTGTCTCCCAATTTTGGCTCTCTTTTTGTATTTGTTTCTATGTATTAAATAGATATACTATGACTTCCAGTATTTATGGGGTGGCTTTATGTAGTAGGTGACCTGTGGGACCCAGCAATGCAGTCTCCTTGATCTCCTGAGCTTTGCTCTAGGAATGTCCCTCCTGTTTAATTGAGTCTTGATTGCTGTTTGCCTCTTTCTGCATGGGATTGACCCTCAGGCTGGTTGACTGAGGCTCAACCTCAACTACGGCATTTGAGCTGCTATGCAGGTTCTTAAAACAGAGGAAGTCTAGAATTCCAAGGGAACTCATGCAACTTCACCCAATCAAAATGAGGAGCCAGTGGGGCACAATGGGTCCCTGTTGGTACCTAACATGGGTCCAGGTCTGTGAGGCGGTCCTGCATGGGTTTATCTGGTATCCTGTCACTCTAGGCCACAGTAAGCCTGATTCACAACAAGTGAGCCAGCTGAGCTGGGTAGGCTCAGGAAAGCTTTGCCATAATTTCTATAACATTGGTTATATTTTAAAATTTAGTTATATTTCTATACATCAGAAATAACTGATTCAAAAGTAAAAATACAATAAAATACCAGTCACAATAGCAGTAAGAGCTATAAAATGTCTAAGAAATAACTGAGCATATATAGAACCTCTGTGAAAAAGTGAATTTAAAAAAGCACTATGAAGAGCAAACAAGATGATTTGAATAAATAGGGAAATACTCTTTACTTTTGCCAGGGATGACTTAATATTAAAAAATTATTCCCAAATGGCTCTATAAATTTAATATAACCTCAATCAAAATTCAAGTTTAATTTTGAGGGACTCAATAAACTCACTGTGAAGTATGTATGATAAAGCAAAAATCCACTAAGAGGCACACAAACCTTGGGGGTGGGGAGAACCAGAAATGTGTGTCCTCCCAGAGCTCCCAGCAGGAAACAAAAAACTTGGTCTTTTCTTGTTACTAAGGCCTTGACCTTGTCAAGGCCAAAGGAAACCCAAGTTTCATATCTTTTCCCCCAACCTTGGCTTCTTTCATTCATGTTACAAGTGTACCAACATTTCTTTGTCTGTTCTTCTCAATCCACACTCCTCTGCCCTGGTTACTGCCTGGTTACTGGGGTGCTGGCCTGTACATCACAGGCTCCCAAGCTACTTGCTTCAAACTCCTTGCTTTCAGCCTTGTCCAAAAAGCTGAAGGAGGAGTATGAGGTCAGGGATTTTGCTCCCCTGGTTCCCTCCCTGCAAGGTTACCTTGGGCTGGCTGAGTCCCTTGACTGAAGGAAACTGCTGCTGGCAAGGTGGTGACTATATAGACTCTATAGAGTTTGCCATCCTCCTGAGTTGATAACCCATTCAATCCATTCTCTTTTCAGGCCTTGTGGTAGTGACAGCTCAGCTACTGTGCCTGGTCACTTACCATCTGTCATCAACTTCTTTGTAAACATTTCCTTGTAAATAGACTCTCCTTGAGCTATCCTACTTTAAGCATGCCCTGTTGTCTGTTGTGGCCCTGATACAGTGAAAGCCACTTATTTCTTCATTTGATGCCCCAGACTACTCTGGTCAAGGGGCTCTTGGAAGCCTCATATACAATGAAAAAGTGGGGAGTTCTGGCCAAGATAGAGGTATAGGTACAAACCCTTCACTTCCTCACATAACCAAAACAAGGATAACAGCCAATCTAAAATCAATAAATAACCAGAAGCACCATAAAATCAAACTGCATGGAACTCCAACAACCAAGGAATTAAAGAAAAAATCAACCAGAACAACCAGACTGGCAAGAACCCATGGCAAGGCAGCAGACTGTGCAGGCAGAACTAGCTGAGAAAAACCTCAGTAGGCTTGGAACATGTGGGCAGAGCTGGCTGAACAGGAAACTGAGACTCAGAGTTGACTGTGGACTATAGCAGTTGCCATGGTGGGAGAAACTCCCAGTCTCACACAAGAGTTCATTGGAAAGTGCACTAGGGATAAGCAGGTGAGCTGCATTGTTCCCTCTCTGGCCCCTCCCCCACAGACAGCACTGCAGTGCAGTGTAGCAACCTGCCCCCTTACAACTTAACAGGTGCACCAAGACAAAGAAATAGGGCCCAAATGAAAAAACAGAGCAAAACTTTAGAAAGAGAGCTAAGTGATAATGGAGATAGCCAACCTATCTGATGAAGAATTTAAAGCCCTGGTAATCAGATGCTCACAGAACTGATTGAGCTTGGTCAAAAAATGAAAAAACAAATGAAAAATGCCCAAAATGAAATAAAGCAAAATATTCAGGGAACCAACAGTAACAGGAAGGAAACCGGGACTCAAAGCAATGATTTGGAACAAAAGGGAAAAATAAACATCAAATTGGAACAGAATGAAGAAACAAGAATTAAAAAAAGTGAAGAGACATTACAAATCTTTGGGACAACCTGAAACGTTCCAATGTCCAAATTATAAGGGTACCAGAAGGAGAAGAACAAGAGCAAGAAATTGAAAACTTATTTGAACAAATAATGAAGAAAAACTTCCCCAATCTGGCGAAGGAAATAGACTTCAAGAAAGTCCAGGAAGCCCAGAGAGTCCCAAAGAAGTTGGACCCAAAGAGGAACCCATCAAGGCACATCATCATTAAGTTACCCAGGATTAAAGATAAGGAGAGCAACCCTGGCTGGTGTAGATCAGTGGATTGAGTGCAGGTCTCCAAACCAAAGGGTTGCTGGTTTGATTGCCAGTCAGGGCACATGCTCGGGTTGTGGGCCAGATCCCCAGTAGGGGATGTGCAAGACACAAACACATATTGATGTTTCTCTCCCTCTCTCCTTTCCTTCCACTCTCTATAAAAATAAAAAATAATAAATTAAAAAAATAAGGAGAGCATCTTAAAAGCAGCAAGAGAAAAAGAGAAAGTTACCTACAAGGAGTTCCCATCAGACTCTCAGCTGATTTCTCAAAAGAGACCTTGCAGGCCAGAGAGGCTGGAAAGAAGTATTTGAAATCATAAAAGGCAAGGACCTACATCCAAGATTACTCTTCCAGCAAAGCTATCATTCAGAATGGAAGGGAAGATAAAGTGCTTCTCAGACAAGGCCAAGTTAAAGAAGTTCATCATCACCAAGCCCTTATATGAAATGTTAAAGGGACTTATCTAAGAAAAAGAACATAAAAACTGTGAACAAGAAAATGACAACAAACTCACAACTATCACCAAAGGAACCTAAAAGAAAGGAAAAACAATGAAAACAAAAACTAAGCAAACAATTAGAACAGGAGCAGAATCAGAGAAATGGACATCACATGGAGGGATTTCATTGGGGAGGGGGAAGGGAGGAATAGGGGAGAAAGGTATAGGGAAAAGAAGCATAATTAGTAGGCATAAAATAGACAGGGAGAGATAAAAAATGGTATAGGAAACAGAACTCAAAGAACATATATGTACAGCCCATGAACATAAACTAAGTGGAGGGAATGCTGGAGGGTTGGAGGGTACAGAGCAGAGGGGGGATAGAGGGGGAAATTGGGAAAACTATAATAGCATAATCAATAAAAATACTTTAAAAATAAATTTAAAAAATTAAAAGACCAAAAAAAAATGGTGGGAGGGAAAAGTTTGGGAGAGCCAGTAAGCCCCTGTCTGGGAGCAATCTCTGTGGGTTTGGGGCCTCTCCATTCTCTGCAGCTCCTGGGGACTGGTCTAAGGGCTGGCAGGAAGCACCAAGGTGGTGTGAGGTCTTGGGAGTGAATGTCAGGCCCTCTATGCAAAATCAAAGTGGGGACAAGGTTAGACTCCACCCTCCTCCATCATTCAATTTCCCCAACTTCACTTTGGAAACTTGAGAAGATGATCTAAATATAATTTTCCTAAATAAACATTGAGATTACATACCAGTGCCTGTCTGTTCCTTTCACATGAATGTGTGCATGAGTAAGGAAACAGAGAACCTGAAACACAGGAGCACGCTCTCCCTCAGGAAACAGTGCTGAGGATACCCAACACCCACTGCTGTGCATTTGGGCTTTATTCCCATTGTCTTTAATGGTCAAAAGAAAAACCTCAAACTTGAAGTCAACAGTTCTCTAAAGTAGTGTTATTGTCACTGATGGTTGAAGGTTCTCCCTGCAGTGTGCATGCTCTCCTGCACAGAGCCAGCTCTTTTGTGGTTGGAGGGTGGGGCTACATGACCTTCAAAGTCAATTCCAGCTCCAAGTTCAGCTTTTTTTGAAAAAATATTTAATCGTTTATTTTTAAAGAGGAGGAAGAGAAGGAGCGATACATCAATGTGTGGTTGCCTCTTGTGAACTCCCCACTGGGGACCTGGCCCACAACTGAGGCATGTGCCATGACTAGAAATCGAACCAGCAACCCTTTGGTTCACAGGCTGGTGCTCAGTCCTCTGAGTCACACCAGCCAGGGCCAATTTCAGCTTTTAAAACAAACAATAGAGCCCTGGCTAGTATAGCTCAGTGGATTGAGCGCGGGCTGCGAACCAGGCATCGCAGGTTCGATTCCCAGTCAGGGCACATGCCTAGGTTGCAGGCCATGTCCCCCAGCAACCACACATTGATGTTTCTATCTCTCTCTCTTTCTCCCTCCCTTCCCTCTCTAAAAAAATAAATAAATAAATAAAAAACCCACAATAGATTGAAGGGAAAGAATCGTTTGTTATGCCTCTTGGATTAGATAACCCAAAACCCAACTTTCTCTCTCTCTCTCTCTCTCTCTCTCTCTCTCTCTCTCTCTCTCTCTCACACACACACACACATGCACGCACGCATGCATGTGCACCCCTTTTGGCATTTCATTATGTTCCACATGCTACTGTCGTCATGCAGCCCTGGGGCTGGCCCCTGTAGCCCGTCCTCTACCTCCCTTCCAGGCACCAGTCACTCCCCTGTGTAATGACATATACATCTTCCCTTTCCTCCCTACTGTAACCTGGCATCCTGGATCCCAGGAGACATACATAGCACTTTCTGCTCCCCATCTAGCTGGGAACATACAAGGTTAGGGCAGAGAAAAGACTGCATGGGAGTCTCCAGAGGAGAACTGGAATCTACCCAATTAGTTGACCCTTTACTCTCCTCTGGGGATCTTGTCACTTTGCTTCCCACTACTGTGATCAGACCCAGGCCTTCAGATGTGCAGCTTCTTCAAAAGCATCTAGGCGCAGACAAGACCCAAAGCCCTACCCCCAGACTAGACTAGAATTTCAAGTGGAATTTGCTTTGTGAAACAAATAGAAACAAGAACAGTGAATGGAAAAGTTAAAACAAAACATGACAAGACTTCAAACAGGAAGTTATTAAAGAAAACACAGTCAAGTAGAGGTGGATGATTATTTACATGACACCCAAACTAATTAATTAAACACTATATAAAAACTTAAAATGAAACACAAAACTGATAAAAGTTATGGAGATCAACTTCTGAGCCTACACTTACTGATTAGCACAGCACCCTTTCTCTTCCTACCTTCATGGCCTTACTCAGAGAATAACCGTTTTGAATTCATGAGCTCTTCCCCCTCCCATTGACTTTGGTAAACTTCCAGAAGAGATGCCCTGGTCGCAGGACCCTTCTGAGGAAACCATGGGTGTGGAGGTCAGTTCATGGGTTGGACAAACACTGAACACCTACTTTGGACATCAGGTCCGTATGAGCAGTGCTACTCCCACTCTTACATAGGCCCCCATCAGCATAGAAACTGTCCAAGGACGAAGGGACCTAGTCCCTATGACCTGCCCTTCCACCCACCCACAACCATGGACAGCACACAGGAAGATTCCACACAGTCACCTGAACCTCACAGCCAATCAGATTCTGGCCACATGTGTTCCTGTATCGATACCCCCACTGAAACATGCCTCTGTAACTCCTGGTTCTCCCTCCGCAATCCTCTGTTAGGCTAAGTTCATCAAGTACTTATCTTCATTTCTGGCAGGGTGGAGATTTGCCTAAAGTCCAGTATCCAACTGTAATTCCAAAAACAGTGGCACAGCCCAGCTTTCTGTGTCCAGGAGGAGTCACCCTTCTCTGGACACAAACAGTACCTGGCTTCTGCAATTTGAAAACCATTACCCCACAGTGGCTGCCCTTTGGGTTTGAGTTAGGAGGGAATGGAGGCTGGCTCTGAGGAGTGGTGTGCTCACCAGCACAAAGGGACCTCAGAATAAAACAGTTCACTTACTTCCGGTTCAGGTAAACAAACATCCTGTAAAGAATTTGTTCTTATACCTTAGGCAAGTTATTTAACCTCTCTGAACCTCACTTTCTTCATGTGTGATGTCTAGGGAGATAATTTTTTCTTTGTGGGGCTGTGGTGAGATATTGTACAAACATAAAGCTCTGAACCCAGTGCTAGGTCATGATCAGCATTCAAGCTATGTTCTCTTCCCCACTTAGGATATTTAAAAAATAACCACCAGAACTCAGATCTAAAGTTAAGCTCTGCCCCTTGAATCCTGACTATCTGAAGGTCTGTGTCAGGGTTATGATGAAGATCAAATGAAATAATGCATGTAAAGCACCCAGTGCAATGCCAGGCCCAAAAAGTTGAGTCACTATTTTGGGCTCTTTTGTGCCACTCAGTGAGCTTAGTCCTTTCAAGTATGAGCTCATTTAATGCTCATAAAACCTTTTATGAAGTAAGTGAAATAAACTATTAATCCCTTCCTCTATCTTACTCTGTGACTTCATTCCACCACAGTTCAATTTCTTCTTATGAATTATACATTTTAAAACTGCCCCAAATTCTGTCTTTCTAGATGGAGAAACGGGGGAGGACTCCTCCACTCAAGTAGGAGAGAATCAACCCCAGTCCCCAGCTCTGCCCACAGTCCCTCCCCAGTGCCTCAGAAAAAGACAGGGAAAAGCACTACTTCCACTAGAGTTTATTCCTTAGAGATATCACCAGTGACTCACTGCCCTCTGTGTCCCAGTGGGGTCCCTGGGGAGGCCTTTAGCCCTCCTCCCCAGATTATATTCACCCCAGAAAATATAGCCTTGGACAATTACTTGATTATAGAATATTCCCAGAAATGAGTTTCTCCAAGTTGCTAAGGTTTACATGGGGAGGAGACTGGGAAACACAAAGAATTGGATGGAGAAACCATGAGATCCAAGAAAAATTGGAGGGTTTGAGGATGTTAGAGGGCACAGCAGCGTCACTAAGTTTGAATCTCCTTCTCACTTGGAATGAAAGTTGTAGAATCCTGCCTCTAAGAAATGTGCCGACCTGCAAAAGAAACAAAAAGGAGATAATGAGGCTTCCGACCAACTTGACTCCATCATTTATCTCTATAACCATCATGTCAGAGCCCTTAATACAGTGATGCTGAAACTTCCAGAGCTACCTTCAGCCTCCTCCCGGTGGACACTCCACTGGGTAGAAGAGGAGGGCAGGCTCTTCTTTTTCCTGCTCCTAATTCTAACAATGGTGGCTTAAATCATGCTGGTGGCCTGATCCTGGTGGAAGCTCACCCCTATTACAAGCACCTTAGCTGAACCCAACACTGACCCCCCAAACTTCACCCCTTCCAAAGGACCAGTAGGCAGACGGACCAACACAGATGTTACCTTCTGGAAAATTGGAGCCAGGGAGGACAGCATAGCCTAGGGGAGGAAAATATTTGATTAGAGGACAGTCTTTGTGGAGAAAAATATCTGGCATTATTCACAGCAAATGGGAGAACCAATCACAGAGAGAAAGTGAGCAGAGATTGGGAGAGCAGGAAGGCTACTCACCAGAGGAGCCAGCTCTCCGCCAGCTGAGCAAACCAAGAGAGAAGATGATGAGGCCCAGGCCTAGAGTCGCTACAGACACAGAAACCTTCACTGTCTGTTCCGGCGACAGTCCAGGTGCTACAAAAACAGAAACTTACTAGAACCAATTTCTGTTGCTCATTCCCAGAGCAACTTTATTTATTTCAACCTCCACTTAGCAGACTCAAAGGTGCTTTATCGCAATCTCAAGGGTCTAGCTCACACCAACTCACTCCTCAAAACTCCCACCCTGTGAATCACTATTCCTAGAATAACCCTGGGGATCCCTAGAGGTAGCACCTTAGCTTCTAGTTCCTCTCTAATATGGTGGTCTTCTCAAGGCATCCTTCTTTCTTCCTTCACCCCAAAGAATAAAGCATTCCTCGTTACCTCTCTATTTACCCTATGGTGACAATGTTTGTTCCATTACTTTTTCTGAGTTTTTCCTTTTAAAATGTATTGCCACCTCTTGCAGCCTCCAATGGTTCTATTCTGTAAGTTATGTGTGTCTTTCTGTCCACATCCAGATTTCCCATGTGTTCTTCCAGAACCTATCTCCACCCCACTTCACAGTCCCAGAGCTGATCCTAGTCTAAATCCTGCCCCACCTAGATTCCTTGCCCTTGCTAAAATCAACATCCCACAACTAAAGAGAACTCCTTACACAGGCTGTGAACAAGCCTTTTCCAAGAGAGCCTGTTGGTTCCACTCTCCGCTTGTCACGCTGCCCAACAAGACACACTCTCCCCACGGGGGGAGGTGTTGTCTCAGCAGCCAGTCTGGTATCCTATTCCCTGGCCCTTTGTGGACACCCTTCCTCTTTCTCATTTCTTCCTCTTTTCTTTGCCAAGAATTCCCAAATCTGTGTGTAACTTCTCTCCGTTCCCTTAACTACTTCTGATCCTGGGGTTTGAGCAATCATTGAGCAATCATGATTGGTTCCTTGTTGATTAGCCCCCAAACATGCACATCCAAGCGTTTACCAGCCATGGCTTTTCCTCCCTGACTGAGCAGCCCAAATGCAGTACTATCCCATGCCAGCAGACAGTCCCCTTTCTTCTGCAACCTTCTTTATTTCTCCCATTCCCATTCCTGATTTGACAACAGAATAGTTGAAATCTAAGGATCCTAGAATATTGCACCACACTTTTGGTTCTGAAATCTACATCCCCTTTTCAAGACACTCCTGCTCCCTTCCCACCCTCAGACAAGCACATGGCATCAACACCACCACCATAGCAACACCAAAAATAGCTAACTTTCCTTTCATGTATCCCATTGGCCTGTCTTCAGTCTTAAACCCTCCATAAGTTTTCCAGGCTCCATTCTCATTCTTGGTGTCTCCCTCTCTACCATGAACCATGGACCTCTCCACATCTCACTCCCTCTGCCGAAATATTTGTGTTCATGTTCGACCGCCCACTTGCAATAGCTTTCTGCTTTACCCTACTTCCCTCCTGCCGTGCACTTACTCCAGTACTGAAGGATGAGCTCAGGAGCCCCAATGTGCTCCACCACACAGATGTAGGTGTCCCCAAAAGAGGGGGTTGTGGCTAAATAGGAGAGGGTCTGGTATGTCCAGTCTCCATTGGGCTGGGCAACCTTATGGGCACTGCCATGAGGAGGGACAAGCTGCCCGTTCTTCCTCCATGTGATGGTCACATCTGCTGGGTAGAAGCCCCACACATAGCAGGCCAGCATCACGGACTCCCTCGTGTTAAAAGGAGTGGCTTTGGCTACTTGCACAGATGGAGGCCCTGCAGAGAGGGAAACATGGTCATGAAGGAGGGACGGCCTTTCCTCCACCTTGGCTTCTTTCCTTCTTTAATTCTTCATGGATTTTGCCAAACTGCTGTCCTCATCCCCACCCCAGGCCACCACATGTCCCTTTAAAAATAAGGAATCAGAATTTACTCCTGCTTCACTCTTTTTTCCCCTCATTCCTTCACTGCCCCTCCCTTTTTCCTTCTCTAAAATTATGTTTGATCACAGTAAGTATAAGCCAGGTCTGAACTGCAAGCTATTTCAGGCATGACTGCACTTACCTCAAGCACACAAGCTAACAGTTGTCCAGGGTTGTAAGTTGGGGTTTACGTAAAGGCAGACAAAAGGCAGACTTCTGTCGTCAAATCTCATTTAACAAATTAATTTGCTAAATAAAGTGCTTTTTCCTCAGATAGTTTAAGGAAACAAGCCTAACTCAGGACTCTCTTAAATTTGGATAAGTGTAGTTCAAATTAATGAGATTGTTAATGTATACATTTTTTACTAGTTTATTCTCCTAGGAGACCCATCTGCTTGTCTTTCTCTTAGTACTTTTCAAACAAAATTTTAAAAATTGTCTTGAAGTGCAGATTCCCCAGCCCACAACCCCAGATACTTTCATTCTAAGGGTCTGCAGGGCTCTCAAGGGCTGCATTTTTAACAAGTACCTTCCCCAGGCAATTCTGAGAAAGGCAGGTCAGAAACCACACTCAAGACACAATACTCCATTCTCTGGAGATCAAGTTTCCTTTTACCAGCCTCAAGTCATTCTCAATTCATGGGAGTAAAGGCGAGAGAGTATATGTGGTCAGAAGCTTTATAAATACTCCCGTGCCTGGGTGCATCCAAGACCTAGAACATCAGGTCTTGGGACAGAAAAGCATGAACAATTAGGGAAAGCCATTCTGGCTACTCTAACACACCCCTGGGGGAACAGGGGGCTGCCTCCGGAGATGTCTGCCTAGGAGGAAAGCTTGTGGACTCCCCCCTCAAGAGCTCCTGGCAGGCTCCAACATCACCTCTCCTCCTCTATTCCCTCCCCACCCCTACCAACCACCTTGTGCCCCCTTCAGTGTCAACCCTCTCTCTTTCGACATCCAGGTCCACACATTTTCTGCTTCTTTTCTGCCCAAATCTCAAACCCCTTGCCTGCTGAGGGATCCTCCTTGGCCTCCCCTCTCTTAACTGTGCTTCCTAATAGCCCCTTGGCACCCCTCTCTCCTTACGTGTCCTTTGGGTCAGTGATCCCCAAAAGGGCCGTGTGTGTGTGGTGCAGTCCTGGAGCCCCTCAGATAAGCGCTGGAGCAGGTTTTCCTGTTTGTTGAGGTACTTGGAGAGGTAAGTGGCCAAGATATTCAGCGCCCCAAATTCACAAGGGACCATTGCTGCCTTCTGTGGATTCCAGCAGGTCAGCAAATCTTTGTTGAAGGAGATACAATATGTGAAATCCTGTGCAGTCCCATTATCATCCAACATACAGGTGCTTTCCACATGGGCCACAAAGCCACCTGCAGGAGCCAGAGAAGAGGGCAGGTCAGAAACCAGGCTCAGTGATACCCAGGGAGCTGGGCACACGTTTCCCACCTCAGGCAGCATCTACTGATCAAGCTCATTAGCGGGAGCCCCCAGGAGCCCTCATTAAGGAGCTCAATAGTGGTAGCAGAGGTTTTTAAGAACGTGTTTCCTCCTTATGTAAGACTAAGGAGCAGTACAAGACTATTTACTTGTGTAAAAATGATGATTTACCCTGGACAAGACCTTCAATAAGCCACATTGTTGAGTGAGAACAGGGGTCAAAGGAAAGAGTCAGCCTTGTTCTGCGCTGGACATGTTATTAAATATTCACTCCATACATATCTACAAAGCATCTCGGTGTGCCAGGCACTGTGTGAGGAGCTAGGATGCAACAAACAAGGCAGATGTGATCTTTGCCTACATTCCAGCAGGAGATCTGCATTATACAAATAATTACACAGCTTAATTACTATTAAAATTGCTACAAAGGTACAGTGCAAGTGCTGTCAGAGTAGATAATAGGGAGACAAACTAGTCTGGGGCATCCAGATCCAATAACAAAACTGAATTCCCTTACCCAGAAAAAGGGGCAGAGGAAGGCAGGTCCCAGGAAGGAACGTCCTTACCTGCTCCAGTGCAGCCCAGGCTGAGGCCCAGCAGCAGCTGCAGGAGTGTGGTCATGATCTGCTCTGGGAAGACACAGGGAACGGGGTCCCCTGGACAACCTCTTCCAGGGGCCTTGAATTCTCGCCTGCCCCAGAAACACCAGTCCAGATGAATGATCTCCAGACCCTGAGTGGAATATGGTATTGCCCTGGCCCCTCAATCCCCATTAAACAAGTGGTTTGGAGCCACGCAGCCCCTAGACATTAACTTGTTCCTGATCTAACAGGGCTGTGAAATTGGCTATTAAATGTAGAGACAAATCAGCGAGGGCCTCATCCTAGTGTCATCAGTTGCTAGGTAAATCTCATCCTGCCCTAGGCTCTAAACAACTCCTGGTCTCTTTCTTAACTCTTCCTGTGGAGCAACCAGTCTGTAGGTGGATTTCCCTGGGTCAGTGGAGAGAACACACCCAGTATTCCCAGGATGCACATAGCCTGTCCTGCCCGCTGGTTGAACTGTTTCCTTTCAATGTCCTCCCCAAAGACGAACTAGATAACCTCCTTTGTTCCTTAAAGGGGAGTTACTTGGGAAGATATTCCATTACCCTTGGTCTGTCCTGTCACCCAGCAGATGGAGCACACAGGCCCTTCTGGGGCAGGTGGCAGAGGCAGGACTACTGAGAAGGAAGGAAGCATGGGAGAGTGAGGGTTCTCTCAGACCTCAAAGCAAGACAGCAGAATAAGGAAGGCTGGTCCACCCAGGGTTAGGGATGTGGGCCTGAAAATCCCTGCCTGGCCCAGTCTTCTTTCGTCCAGCCAGTGGAGTTTCATTTCTTCCTTTCTGCTTTCTGGAGCAGGAAACCCTATCCTCCTACACTCTGAGCCATCACAGGGAAGATCACAGTTTAACTCCACTTAAACCCCTTGACAAATACTGCTGATGGGCCTGTACCCAAAACTCACCTATCTCCCCCAAACTTGAGACTCCCCTGGTGCTTCCCCGACTGGTCCCATCTGAGCCAGAGCAGGTCCCTGCGTTATGAAGCCATGAGAAAAATAAGATAAAGCTTCTCTACTTTTCTTCCCCTGGAAAAGGCAAATTTTATTTATTTATTTATTTTTAAATTAAATTTATTGGGTTGATGTTGGCCAATAGGATCATATAGCTTCAAGTGTACATTTCTATGATACGCAATCTGTACATTGCACAGTATGTCCACCACTCAAAGTCAAATCATCCTCCATCGCCACATGTGTGGCCCCCTTTACCTTTCAGTAGCCCCTACCCCCTTCCCTCTAGTAACCACCATGCTGTTGTCTGTGTCGATATTTTTCTTATTTGTTAACTTATTACTTTCAGTTTTATATCCCACATGTAAGTGAAATCATATGGTTCTCAGTGTTTCCTGACTAACTTACTTCACTTGGCATAATATTCACTTATTTTTGCCTTCATTTCCTTTGCATTTGGGGGGTCAAATTCATAAAATGTTCTTTACAACCAAGTTCCATAATTTTAGTACCTATGTTTTCTTCTATATAATTTGTTGTTTCAGATCTTATATTTAGGTCTTTGATCCATTTTGATTTAATTTTTGTCTATGGGGACATACTGTAATCTAGTTTTATTCTTTTGCATCTGGCTTTCCAATTCTTTCACCACCATTTATTGAAGAGGCTTTCTTTTCTCCAGTGTGTGTTTTTGGCTCTTTTGTCAAAAATTATTTGCTCATATACTTGTGGTTTTATTTCTGGGCTCTCAATTCTGTTCCATTGGTCTGTGTGTCTGTTTTTCTGGCAATACCATGCTGTTTTGATTATCATAACTCTGTAGTATAATTTTAAGTCAGGTAGTATGATACCTCCAGCTTCATTCTTTTTTCTCAGGATTGCTTTGGCTATGTGGGATCTTTTGTGGTTCCATGCAAATCTGATGATTTTTTATTTTATTTATTTAAAAAATGACATTGGGACCCTGGCTGGTGTGGCTCAGTGGATTGAGTGTGGGCCTGCAAACCAAAGGGTCACTGGTTTGATTCCCAGTTAGGGCACATGCCTGGGTTGCGGGTCAGGTTCCCAGTAGGGACACATGAGAGGCAACCACACATTGATGTTTCTCTTACTCTCTTTCTCCCTCCCTCCTCTTCTCTCTAAAAATAAATAAATAAAATCTTTTTAAAAAATGACATTGGGATTTTGATGGGGATTGCATTAAATCTGTATATTGTTTTGTATAATATGGCCATTTCAACTATGTTAATTCTTCTAATCCATAAACATGGAATATCTTTCCATTACCCTGGAAAAATGGATTTTTAAAAAGATTTTATTTATTTTATTTTTAGACAGAGGGGAAAGGAGGGAGAGACAGAGAGAGAAACATCAATGTGTGGTTGTTTCTCACATTCCCCATACTGGGGAGCTGGCCCACAACCCAGACATGTGCCCTGACTGGAAATTGAACAGGTGACCCTTTGGTTCTGCAGGCCAGCACTCAGTCCACTGAGCCACACCAGCCAGGGCTGGAAAAGATAGATTTTTGAATGGCAATTCATCCTTCTATCCCATTGTGAACTATACCACTGGTGGCTTTTTCCATCACAAATCTACAACCCTAAGTTGGTGTCTCTCTGTTCCCCAACATGGCTGCTTCTTCTCACCTTGGTTTCTGAAAGCTCTTGGATTTGATTTAATAGCCAGTTAAACAAAGAAGGATTAGGAGGAAGCCCCCACCACTGTACTTGTCTGTTCTCCACCAAAGTCCCTGACCCCAAGAAATTTCTGATCTTTATGAAAAAAATGGAAGGGAAAAAAACAAAAACAAAAACATGGACCACAGGTAATACCGGAGTGAATGAACACCAGGAACAAAGACTTGTTGCATATAACTGAGCTCCACTGAAGGGGCGCCCATGTTTCCTGGCCGCCTGCACTCTCAGCCTCACCCTGGCGATAAGACTGTTCTAGACTCTAACTCTGTTAATGAACTATCAAGTGTGTTGGTGTGGGCAGAAAATTGGGTGGGAGTCCAAAATTTGTTGAGCTTGTACTTTGTGACAGATTCTATACTAGACAGGTCTTTCAGAAGCTGTCTCATTTAATCTTGAAAAACCTGTTAATTGTCCTCGCTTTACAGTTTTGGAAATAGGTCCAAAGATACACACCTAGAGGTACATACATATGCACTTGAGTGTGCCCACACACTGGATACCTCCTGGGACTGAGATAACCTCGCAGCTAATGGTGTCCTCCAGAATTCCTTCCGCTCGTTGAAACTCTGTCTCTTCCACTTTCTCATTCAAAGTTTTCAAATGGCCAACTCTCCTACACACACACACACACTTCCCCCATATGTCTTCCACCTCCCCCTAGGTAGGAGGAAGCCTAATCTTGCAAGAATTAGGTTTTAGGATCCTTTTCAATGTTAACAAAGCCTGGCCTAGCACAGGACTTCTCACCCACCGTGTGGGCGGCACTGGTATGGCCCTCTGCCAACACAGTGATGCTGAGTGGGGTTCCCTCTGGTGCCGAGGTCTCTGCTCTGACAGCCAAAGGAGATGTGAAACCTGTAAGGCAGCAGCTGGAAATGTAGATTTCACTTCTTTTTTAATGAGAAGACTTGAGGGTGATTTTTAGAATAAGGAAGGAAAGAAAAACCCAGAGACCTGTGCTCAGTGAAGCAGTTTCTTCCTTCCCCGCTTCCCCTTAACCCTGCTTTTTTTTTTTTATTTTTATTTTTATACAGGCCTAGCTCTGTCTCCCACCTCTAGTCAATCCAAAAGAATATTTCAACTGCCCTGTCCATTGCTGGTGATTTGATAACTATTTATGTAGCATCAGGACTGTACAGGCTAGGGAATCCCAGCCAGCTGTCCCACACTGTCCCAATGTCACTGCCAATATGCAAGGACCCCTAGAGTGAGTCCTCCCTTTTCCATGTGCCAAAAGTATACTAACCAAGGTGTTTATGTGCAAAGCACTACAGAGAATATCCAGAGCTAGGAGATATGGACTCTATCCCCCATCACTTGTCATTCACTTAGAGGTCAGTTGGGGAGTGAGAATAAACATCTATAAAGAGAAGCATTTGTGTTGAGGTGAGTAAGCAATAAATCCAGTAGACTTAAAAGAAAAAAGAGAAATCGTCATGGACGTCCTCTCCATCAGAGTCCTCTTCATCGAAGGGCAGGGTGTCCTCTCCATCAAAGCAGCCTGGAGGTGGGCCTTGAATATGGGGCAGGATGTGTGTCAGAGGACAGGAAGGCAGTTGGTTCTCAGTCTTGGCATGCAGCTCCACAAGCCTGGCCATGTTACGAGGTGCCATCCCAAGTTGGCCAGGAGCCTGAGCCGGCTGAAACAAAAATGAACTATGATAATGTAACTGGCACTGCTCTTTGAAGGAGGTCACGAATGTGGTCTCATGCTTTTCCTGAGAGTATAGCCATAATAATAAATCTCTTCCAGGTACTTCCTAACGCCTCTCCTTCTAAATTCTCAGGTTCCTCTTCTGGACAGATGGTTTTAACTCAAGCCTCCACTTTATAAACTCAAAAATTGCTCAACCTATGAATTATCTGTAATCTAAAACCAATAGTATAAGGCCACTTTTGTGACTTCTTTCAATGTCTTTTCAAAATTACACACACCTGCACCTACCAGGATTACACTACTGTGCAGTCTGTCAACCTTGCTCTGCCCCTCCTCCCACTTCCTCTTCCCTATCAGGATTCACGCTGTAGAGTCTAGACCCTGACCTTTGGGTTACCGTTGCTGTAACTAGTTCACCATCCTTCCATCCTGCAGCCAAATACTTGAACTAGTTACTAGGGAACATTCTACATGATTTGCCACAAAAACTCTTGAAGAATGTTATTTCCATTTTAACTATGAGAAAATGGAGGCAGAGAAAAGTAATTGCCCTTACCCAGATGTGAAGTAATAAACCATAACTTGAACTCAGGATTTATGATTTTAAATCCTATACTCCTCAGAATCAATTAAAAACAGTTGAAAACTGCCAATAATTTATAAGAGTAATAAAAACCATAATATAGCTAGAAATTAGCATATAAGAACTTTTTAAGAAAAAAACGTTGTTAAATTATATGAAGTAAAACCTCAAGAAATAACAGATACATCATTTCCATGGATGGAGCATCCTAAAATGATGAAAAAGCCAATTTCCCCCATATTTCTAACCAAAATGATGTCCCAACCAAAATCACAGCAGGATTTTGGGAGAACTTGATAAACTGACTCTAAAATATACATGGAAATAAAGCCCATGAATATCTTAGACAATTTTGATAAAGAACAGCATATGAAAAAGCTTTAAAGATTAAAACAATATGACACTGACACAGGAACTGAATAATTCATAGATAAATCCATGCTTGTAGGGGAACTTGATGTAAAATCCCCAGGAGTAAATAGAATACTTGGTAAATGGTATTAAAAAAATCAGTTTACTATTTAGAGGAAAAGAAAGTTTTATCCTTACACCACATAAAAAAATTCTAGATCAATAAAGGCCTCAATGTGAAAGGAAAGCAATAACACTAATAACAGCACAGTAGAATACTATATACAGCCACATAAATATAAGGACAAAATTTTTACCTAAAATATTCATCAGAAAAGAAGGAATCACTTATACATAAGTCCTTAGGGTTTTTTCTTTTCAAATTAAGTCCACTTTCTCAAAGCTATTAGAAAAAGATGTTTTCCTAAAATGATCTCAATTAATACATTCATGAGAAGAATTCAATTGTTTTATGAAATGTGAGAGTGGAAATAGCAATATGCCTACATTAATATATTACATTATAAAATGTAATTTTAAATTTAAATTTTTAACTAAAAGTAATTTGACTATTTTCCTATTACTTCTGTATCAGTAACATTTCATATATTAAAACTTGTCAAAAAACTTAAAATATTCTTATTGAGAAAATTGGAGTATTACCTTTTCACTTTAGAGTCCAGCAAAAATTGTAACTTTACTGTCTTGTAGTTAGAAAACATTTCTTAAGATCATAAAAGCACAAACCATGAGGGTTTTGAAGGTCAAAATTAAATCTACTCAGGGAAAAAACTGTGTATAAATTTAACTGATGAGCAGCAAAACGGAAGAAGGCATTTGCAATATTTATACTGACATAAGATTACTATATCAAATATATTAGAAATCCCTGCAAATTTGTAACAGGGTGCAGCCAAGAGGGGGGCCCCAAATAGGGATTTGAAATGGGGTCCAAACTCAAGGTGTTCAGGAAAATTAGGATGTCCTTACCAACCCCCCACAGGTGTGGGTTGGTGTAAGGGACAAATGGAGCAGGGCCATTGAGAGCTGTTTTGCATAGCAACAGCTTTGCAGCTAACCTCTTGTGTGGTCAGGCCATTTAACATATCTATAACCTTTAACTGGTTACATAGGTATGTTAAATAGCTGTGGCCATGCTCTGACCCAGGGGAATGGAAGTAACTTCCCCACCAAGATGTAACTGGGGGGGCAGGTCCCCTGAGTTACAGCACCTGTGTGGGAGCTTGGAGAAGATTGGCTCCATGACATGGGGCCACACCTGTCCACACTCACGATGGTAGCCCAGTAAAGCTGGAAGGATATGGGAGTGTTGGCAAGTGTGGTCAATTGTGGGAGGAGTCGGAAATGGGGCTGCAGAGGAGGATAGGAGCGGGGATTTAAACCCAGACATGGCAGCCATTGAGGGGAGAATCATGCAGTTTTGGCTGAGTGAAGACTCCTGCAGCCATTGTGCAGAGAGGACCACGCAGCTTTGCCAGAGTGGGGACTCCTTCGGCTGGGGCAGTGGAGAGAGAACCTCGAGGCTTTGCCAAAATGGGGACCCCCGCAGATTTAGTAAGGGGAACCACCACTGGCTTTAGGAGAGATCCCAGTGACACAGCTGATGGTGCCAGGAACCGAGGAAGGCCTACCAGCTGAGACGGATTACTGGGAAGAACCGGGGGCTGCCTGAGCCATGGACTTCTATTTCTTTTCCTGAGATACGGTACCCCAGACTGGGCAAAGGAGGAAGGAAGGATTGTGTATGTTTGTGGGTGTTTTAAGAGACTTTGGGATTTTGATGAAGGCATTAGGTCATTACTTTAAGTTTCTATAGCATTAAATAAACATTTTCTTTTTCACGAATTTGTAGCGTTGAGAGACGTCTTTCCTCTGGCGGTGGACATAATGAACCTGGGGGGTTCCTTTCAGGTAATACTATATTGCCTCAGCTGCCCTTTGGCCCCCCCTTGTTGTTCTGTAACAAATTCACAAGATAAGAAAATGCAATTTTTTAAATAGACAAAGACATGAATTGGCAACTCATACAGAGAGAATCCTATAAAAATATGCCTGGCCTCACTAGTAATGAGAGAAAGGCAAATTAAAATGAAATACCACTTTACACCCACCACATTGCCAACATTTGAAAGTCAAATAATCTCAAGTGTTAGTGGTGATCAAAGAAAATAAGAACTACCTTGCTCTGTTGGTGGGAGCATAAACTATTTATGATCCCTGAATTATAGAAATTACATATTAGTTGAGTGAAAAAAATTAACATATGAAACAAAGCAGGATATCCTTGAGAGTAGGGCCTGAATTGAGTGCTTCCAAGACTCCAGCATTAAGTCTTGGGAGAGTTCAATAAAGACTTAGGACTGCAGGACTAGGCAGAGGTTCATAGAAGAGGTCAAACCTGGGTTGGACCTATAGAGCCGTTTAATATGAGAACAAGCAGAACAGAACAAGAAAGGGACTCTGGTGAGGGGAAAAAGCCTGGATAAATGCACTTAAATAAAGCAGACATGATACGATCAAGAAAGAGGGAGAAAACATATTCATTGAAGAACAGGACTCCAGCTGGGAAGAGTGGCTGATATTTTTTATTAGAAGGGGACCCAGTCCTAGCCAGTGTGGCTCAGTTAGAGCGTCATCCCATACACAGAAAGGGTGCAGGTTTGATCCCCAGTCAGGACACGTACAGGAGGCAACTGATCACGTTGGTGTTTCTCCCCCCTCCTCCCTTTCTCTCTCCGGCTCTCTCTAGAATCAATATACGTGTGTGTGTGTGCGTGTGTGTTTATATATATATATATATATATATATATATATATATACACATACACACACGCACACACACATATATATATGTATATATGTATACATATATATACAAATCACCATCTTAACCATTTCACCACCTTAACCATTTTATATATATATATATATACACATATATATAAAATGGTTAAGATGGTAATTTTTTTGATGCTTTTTATTTTATTTTATTTTTTTTATTTTAATGATTGTTTAAGTACATTTTTCTCCCCTTTACTCCCAATCAAGCCCACCCACCCCCCTCCCATCTTCCCTCCCATTACCACCCTCCCCCTAGTTTTATCCATGTGTCTTTTAACTTTGTTCCTGCAAACCCTTCCCCTTTTCCCCTGAAATTCCCTCTTCTCTCTCCTCTGGCCACTTC
>PVIA01010671.1:0-50136 GCA_004024845.1 Tonatia bakeri
AAAAAAAAAAAAGTCATCAAATGGAGGGTTAGCAACAGGGAAGTAGGAGGAGGAGGGAGGGGGAAAAGATATAGAGAATAAGTAGCATAGATGGTAGGTAGAAAATAGACAGGGGGAGGGTAAGAATAGTATGGGACATGTAGACACTAGAGAACTTATGACACATGGACATGAACTAAAGGGGGGAATGTGGGTGGGAGAGGATGGGCAGGGTGGTAGGGAGTAAAGGGGGAAAATGGGCCAACTGTAATAGCATAATCAATAAAATAAAGAATAAAAAAAAGAGTAGTAGAGATCACAAAAAAAATAAATATTTTGGGAAAAATGCTATGATAAATGATTTGCACAGAACAATCTGGTATTTGTGTGTGTGTGTGGAAATGGATGGAGGTAAAGATGAAATGTGATGGACCATGTAGTTGATAACTGATAAGAAGGCTGTGGATACATGGAATTTCTTAAACTATTCTTTCAACTTTCCTAAAAGTTTTAAATTTTCATAATAAAATATTAAGAATATAAATGGAAGCTTAAGGTTATTTATTATAAAAATACTTGGAGGATAGGAATTGAATAGATTTTGGGGTTCTCCAAGAAAAATCTACAAACACAAGCCCCTTCTGCAGAGTTTTCAGCATAGGTAGATAACTTAATAGCAGAGGATACTACTGAGGAAAAAAATTGAACAATCAGATTTATGAATTTGGATTTTTCCTTTGTGGCAAGAATGTGTTCATTTTGTCCACTACTGCATTATTAAATGAAAGGTCTGCAGTTTCCTTAGGGCCACTGAGTCTTTATCACAATAGGCAATCAGGGAAAAATGAGAGCCAATGGAATGAAGAAATAAAGGTAAAATTAGAACTGCTGCTTCTTTACAAAGAAATGGTTTCTAAAACAGACACACAGCAGGAAGAAAACCAAGTGGTCTGCTTTAGGAGTTATATTCTCCTGCACAGTAAGACAGATTATCAAGATGACAAAACCCACCTAATTTTGGTCTTAAAAAGTATTCTGTTTTAAACCTATTTTCTCTGACACACACACACAAAACACACACAGAAGGCAGCAGGTGGGGAGAAAATATTCTATTATAAGAGAAATACAGAAATGATGAGCCATGAATAATAAATAAAATAAGAAACAATTCTTTTGGTCCATGCACTAAAGGTTGTACAGAGAATGAAACCACTGTTGATTAAGCTGTAGCGAAAAGCTACTCAACACAATTACTCAGGAGTTATAAATATGTTAAAACTAAGTTTGAGTGGTAATGTTTTTGTAAAGGACTGAACAGATTTACAGAATCACTTTTCATGGGCATTTATAGAATAAAGAGAAATATATAAACAAATAGTATTTTAATGTTTAAATAAAGGAATAAAGCAGAAAGTGAAGTTTTAAGAATTATGCAAATGAATGTTTTATTTGCTTTTAAAAGCAAAGGCTGAATAATTTGACACTATATTATTATATGATATAATATAGTATTTGAGCAGGGCAGGCTCGGAGAGCTGTAATTGTCCAACAGCCTGGAGAAGTTTAGTGTCTACCTTTACCACAATCTCCCTTCTGGTCATTTCTGATGAAATCACAGATTCCTAGACCTGACTTAGGTTCTTGCTGGTTTTACTAAAGCAGTTTTAAGACATCATTCAAAAGCCCTGGCCAGAGCTGCTGGCTTTGAGTCACTCATACACCTTTATTTATTTATTTATTTATTTATTTATTTATTTATTTATTTATTTTTGTTTTAAGAAAACTCAAACAGGCTTGATTTATATTTCAATTAAATACAAAATTATTTTTAAATGGAAATGGGGTTAACCAAATTTCTTTGTCTTGTCTATTTCTTATTCCTACTGTAGACTCACTGAAATGCTGAAGTTACTGAAGCTTGCTAGATGACTGGCTCAAAGGAGGTAGGGAAAATCATCAGGTTACACTAAGAGCCTGCATCTCAGAGCCATTTGCATCAGGAAATGCCTTATAGCCTTCAAGATAGAATGGGCCAGCATCTACATTGTGGGAGTTTCTTTTTTTTTTTTTTTTGAGCTAAATACTCTGTGTTACAATTCCTCAAAGGCCACATATGTACTCTTCAAAGAAATCTCACATTAATGTGGAAAACATGCTTCATTATTACTTTGAGTTAATTGCCTAGAACACTCATGAAACAAAATATTTCCTATTTTTTATTTTTAGAATAAAGTGGCAATTTTCAAGAAAACAAACTGACCAAAAATATTCTTCTAAGAAGTCCGTGGGTCAGAGTCAGTGTCAGTCTCTCAGAAGTAGGGTATGTGGGAAGAAGAGGCGACTGAAGCCAGAAGGCCAGAATTCTACTGTTAGCTCCAGTACTGATCTTTCTCAAGTTCCTCACTTCTCTCTGAACTTTGGTTTCTCCATCTATGATATGAGCACTTTATTAGATGATCTTTAAGGTCCTGACTATAAAATTTTATCAAATCATTTTTGATACTACAGCCTTTATACTACAACCCTTGATGGTAAAAATATTTTCACATACAAAATAATGTCGCTGAGGTACCTGGCGATATAATCATTCAAAGTAAGAGTCACTGCACTCTACCTATAATACCAACAGAGCAGAAGAGAGCTTTAGGAAATACTTTATCAAAAAGGACTAGAAGTGTTTGCAGCAATACTAATTACTATCTAGGAAATTATTTAATCAATTAGAACCCTTTGCTGACCTTCATTTCTAAAGCAATTTAAAATTCTATCATACACAAATAGTACCTAATTTAATAGGTGATATTGTATCATAACACTAATAGAACTCTCCCTTTTCAGAGGAAGTACTCAAAGCACTAAATAGGGCCTGTACTAGCCTCCATCTCCCCAAGTTAGTAATAATATGCTAAATATTTTGGTTTTTCCTGTTACTGAAACAGTTTTAAAAAGATCTAACATCTAAGATTTGTATACTAACTTGGATGTAAATTATATTTCTTTTTTGAGTGTAAACTATATTTCAATTTAAAAAATATAATACTTGCTGGCAAGGTTAAAAAAATCATCCAAGCACAATTCAATTCAAAGATTTCTTTAGGAAAGTACAACTTTCTCTTTTATTCAGAATTCTGTTAGAGGATATTTGCCTTTGTAATCAGTGAATTTTCAGGTTTCAAATAAAGAGAATAACCCAGAAGATGTAATTTTTAGACAGGGTAGCTATGTGGATTCATTAAGTCATTCAGTAAATAAATCTTGACTTGCTGATACATGAATAAGAGGCTTTTCCATCTCTTTGCATTACTTGTCAAATTGATTAGAAAAAATGATTAATAATAGAAACTATGGTCAAACCAAATGTTAAATGTCCAATATATTTCAAAGCCATTTATTACACACTCATCACATACTATTTAAGTTAACATATGAATAGACAATTCATAAAATCAGAAATACAAGTGGCCAGTAACCAGGAAAGAAGGTTCAATCTTAATAATAATTAAAAACAATAAAACAAATTGTTTGTTTTCCTATCAAATTAAAATAAAGAGATTTAGCAGCATCTAACATGTGTAATTTGCCCCAACAATTCTGCTTTCAAAAATTTTCTGTAATGACTTGTCACAAGTATACAAAGATAGGAGTATTCGTTGAAGAATAGCTTTATGAAGGCTTGAACTTAGTTTTTGTCTATCATTGTGTTTTCAAAACCAAAAAAGTGCTTGGCACGCAGAGGGTGCTCATTAAATATTTATTGAATGAATGTTCATTTAGCATTATTTATTACAGTGAACATTTGGAAACAATCTAAATAAATGATGGTATATTAATATAATGAAATACTACATAACAGTTAAAAAGAATGAGGCTGAGCCCTGACTGGTGTGGCTCAATAGGTTGGGCGTCATCCCGCAAAATGAAAGGTGGCTGGTTCCATTCCTGGTCAGGGCACATGCCTGGGCTGTGGGCCCGTTTCCCAGCTGGGGATGTGCGAGAGGCAACCCACTGATGTTTCTCTCCCTCTTTTTCTCCCTCCTTTTCCCTCTCTCTAAAAATAAAAATCCTCTTTTTTTTTTTTTAATGAGGATGATCCACATATACATCTGTGAAAAGAATATCTTGTGGAGATGTTAGGTATATAAATTAAGTGATAAAATTAAATATAGTATGATTTTGTATTTGTGTTAAAATATATAGTGTTGTTCTATATTTTCATATGAAATATATCCTCGTATTTGTACAAACATAGAAAAAAGTTTAGAAGAATCTACATCAAACTGTTAATGGTTTTATCTCTAAGCAGAGATGCTTGCTTTTTATTCTATAACACTTCTGTATTATCTGACTTATAAATTCTAATTTAAAAAATTTCTAAAAATTAAAAAATTTTTAAATGCACTTAGAAAAAATTTTGGGAGGATGTAATAAAAACACAGTGGTTAGCCCTGGCTGGTGTGGTTCAGTGGATTGAGTGCTGGTCTATGAGCCAAAGCATCACTGGTTTGATTCCCAGTCAGGGCACACGCCTGGGTTGTGGGCCTGATCTCCAGTTGGGGGTATGTGAGAGGCAACCACACATTGAGGTCCCTCTACCTCTCTTTCTCTTTCCCTTCCCCTCTCTCTAAAAACTAATAAATAAAACCTTAAAAGAAATATAGTAGTTATCTTGGGGTTCTAGAATGATGGGTAGTTTTTTTTCCCTCTTTTATGCATTTCTGTATTGTTCAAATTGCATTGTTGAATATGATCTTTGTAATTAGGGACAATAAGTATAAAAACTTTTTAACCTCTCTATATTAATTATGTTAGTACTGTTTTACTGTCAAGTTGAAGCTCAAAGAGAGGTTAGAGATACAAGATCACACAGCTAGAAAGAGATATCTAAGGCAGGCTACAAAGAGTTATGATTCACCACAAAGATAAAAGTTAAGAATATATACACACAGCAGCTATTTACCATAAGGAAACAGATAGGTGCCTCATCAGAAGTCAGCATTTCTAGTAATCAGGAGCTGTGGTCAAATTGGGGAATGAATAAGAAATAGTGTGTCCACGTGTTGTTACTTAGTGTTAAGGAGAAATCTGGCATAGTTCCCTGGAGTGTATTTTCCTTGGAGTTACAGTAGAAAGCATTTTAATATTATAATAAATAGATATACTTAGTACATAGTAGAAAAAAATATATATGCAAGCTTCAAGTGTAAAACATGAGATTTCAAAGATATTTCATACTTGCCAAGGATTTCCCCACAATTCTGAGGGGTATACTTCTCAGTCTCTGTAGACAGGGGTACTTTAGGAGAACGGCTTGAAAATTACCTAGTACAGTGACTTCTTTTGTTGTGATGCCAGATGAGACCCAGTAAAGCTGATCATGTGATAGCTTTTGTGGATAAACAAAGTAATCATAAAGTTTTTTAAAAAGAAAAAAATGAGAACAAAAGTTTCAGTGCACAAGCGTAGGTGACCAAAATCACCACAGGAGGCCTCATTTGCTTGGCATTGTCAGAAAATTAAGTGTTCTATGTAAGTGAGTTTTCCAGAAACTAAAGCTTACCCTTTTCAGTATCTTTTTAAGTTTTAACTTACTTCCCTCTGAAGAACTCTCAAGGCATTTTTACTTTAACTTATTATTATGGAAAAATTTCAGTTTTGTTGTATATAGGTTTAATATGATTTCAAATCCTTTTGTTTATGACTTAAGTGAAGTTATTTTAATCCACTTGATTATGGGGGAAAAAAGGTTGCATTGATGTAAGTATGAAGTTGTATCACTGTATGTTATCATTCCATACTGTTTTGTTACAATGATGTAAGTCATGCCAGGGTGTCATCATTCTATTCTACATCTGTTGTCACTGATAAGCAGTCAGCAGCCCAGCAGCTGAGGGACCCAGCTGGGGACTGACTGATAAGAACATGTGGAGAAGTAACTATGGCAAGGGGGACATTTACAGACTACAAATAATGAGAACTTGTGAGGACTGTTTGAGAGTTGTGGTTTGGTAGAAGCAACTCTTTGATAATTTTAAAAACTCTCTGGAGACTGTCAGGGCACTCACTCCTGTCTTGAGGAGGCACTACTGGCCAAGGCAGTGGTGATAAACCAGAAAGTAGGAATGTGGTGGGGGGTAGGACAGGGGAGAGTAATGGGGGGAAAATGGGGACAACTGTAAATTGAACAATACCCCCCCCCAGAAAGTAGCCTATGAAAAACATCAGCCTGCCTACGAACACTGGCATCCTGATTCCCTAGCAATGCACTATAGCAACAGGGGACTTCACCGTGCTGGCAGCTGGAAATCATTCTTGGTTGTTCACCCACTCTCCTGAGTGCCTCCTCATATAAGAAGGTACACCTCATGTCTTTAATTAAATTTATTGGGGTGACATTGGTTAATAAAATTATATAGGTTTCAGGCATACAATTCTATAATACACCATCTGTACGTTGTATTGTGTGCTCACCACCCCAAGTCAGGTCTTCTTCCACCATAATTTATCTCCCCTTTATCTTCCTCTACCTCCCCACTCCTCTTTTTCTCTGGTAATTACCATACAAGGTACACTTCATATTAAATTTGAATTTTATTTCTTTACTTACTCTTGCCTGGAACAATAGGGTGATTAATATGTCATTTGTTTGGAGAATGTTATTTCTATATTTTGTTTAGTAAGAGATACTATCCTATATGCTACTGGCTTTTGATATTATTATAATTCTACAGCAAACCTATGCTACATAAATTGCTGACAAAGACACACTCAATCTCTACATATAACTTCTGCTGCCTCCTGCTGCCTCCCACAGAACAAAACAAAACAAATATATACAAATATATAGTATGATAAATCCTCATATTCCTATCACCCAGATTAAAAAATCACCAACTTCTGGTTGATCTTATTTCACCTGTTCCACATCCCATTTCCCTTACTAACATTATTTTGAAGAAAGTCCTAGAAATTATATCATGTTATACACTAATATTTCAATATCTCTAAAAGATAAAATTACTTTTAAAAGATAATCACAATTACCAGACACAAACATTTTCAATTTTTAGCAGTTTTAATGGAAATTTTTCTAAAATTTACTCATTTTACTTTAGGCATAGTGATTATAAAACAACTTTTATTTGACAATTCAGGGTCAATATTCCTGAAAGTGGGGTTATATTCCAAGACTCCCCCAGTGGTTGCCTGAAACCTCAGATAGTGCTGAACTCTATAAATAGTATATTTTTTCCTACACACACACACCTATGATAAAGTTTAATCTATTATTAAAGAGATTAACAATACTAAATAATAATAAAATAAGTAATATAAGTTATTTAAACACAAGGATTTTGATACCTTGACAACTGATGTGATAACCCAAGTGACTAATGAATGGGTATTGTATGCAGTTTGGATATGCTAGACAAAGGGATGGTACATGACCTAGGTGGGATGGCTGAACATTTTATCATGCTAGTCATAAGAGCATGCAATTTAAAACTTATGGATTATTTCTGAAATTTTCCATTTAATATTTCCAGAGTGCAGTTGACCATAGGTACCTAAACTTCTGAAAGTGAAACTGTGAATAAAGGAGGACTATTATATACTCTTACAATCCCTCTGCCCACCTATGAAGTCTATGAAGAATACACTATATCATACTATTCCTTTCAGGGAGAATCCATCACTGAAGAATAACTACTAAGTATATACCAATAGAGCAAGGCTTTCGAGATTTTGAAATGCCTCCAAAAATACCTGATTTGTTTCTTGGTCAGAGCACAATACATTTGTTTCTTATTTCTCTATAATCAAAATGAAAAGCACTATTATGATTTAAATATATACTGGATTTTAAATCCTAGGATGTTACATTTCAACTGAAGTGCTGGTATTCACAAAAGTACTTCTGCAATCAAAGCTTTCTGAGCATGGTGGCATCCTGCATGCCTAGTAGGTTTTATTATATAGCCCTCCTAGATACAAACCTATAAATAAACAAGCACCAGGGAATCCCAGGAATACCCAGGGTAATTTCACTAAGCAAAAAGAGGTCCACTTTAATAAGAAATGAGTATTTCTACTCCCCCCCACCCCAGCCATCCCCACCTCACTCCTCTGATTCCAGCCTCCCTTCATTTTGTCCATGTGTCCTTTATAGTTGTTCCTCAAAACCCTTCCCTCCTTTCCGCCCAGTATCCCCTCTCACCTCCCCTCTGGTTATTTTCACATTGTTCTTAATTTCAATGTCTCCGGTTATATTTTGCTTGCTTGCTTGTTTTGTTGATTAGGCTCCACTTAAAGGTGAGATCATATAGTATTTGTCTTTCACTGCTTGGCTTATTTCTATAATGTCTTTAAAAGAGAATAACTATTTTTGTACCATGATTAGAAATATGAATTTCAGAAGCCCAGAAGAATTATAAAGACTAATCAATGTGTTGATAGTCTAATTTTTTCTAGAGGTGCAAATTTGATGAAGAATTACATGGGGACAGGACTTAACCAAGATTAATGGAAGTAGAAAGGGAGAGCTAGAAATATGGAGACAAACTCTGCCAATATTATGTTTGAGGGAAGAGGGTAAGAAGAACTAACTAATCCTGTGTCAAATATGGTTTAATCTTACTTTATATGGAGGTAGCATGGAAATGGAGCAACTCTCCCATAAAAAAAAAAATCAGAGAGAAAGATATCAAAACAAGATGAATAGACTATAAAATGATATAGAGCTAGCATTATAAAATATTTTTTATTGATTGAGAGAGGGAGAGAGAAACACTAATTGGTCCACTTATTTTTGCATTCATTGATTGTTTCTTGTATGTGTCCTGACTAGAGATGGAACCCACAACCTTGGTATATTCAGATAACCCTGTAACCCTGTAACCAACTGAGATACCTGGCCAGGGTACATTATAAGTTCTTAAAAGCTCCTACATTTACTTGACCTGAAGCTAAAGCTATTGAAGTTCTAAAGATATTTCAGGACTACAGACCTTTGAGGAATGCTGTATTATAGCTAATATGCACTCAAATTCAAATTCCAGATATTTCACTCTATTAGGTATTAACTGGTATCCATACTACCAACACCAAAAGTTGAATTACATAATATTATTTAAACTCAGAACATCTTACTACTTATTGTGCTAAGATTATATCCTTAAACACCATTACTGTTTCCAAAATTTCCAGCCATACAATCCCATTTTTGGAACTGGTCAATTAACTGAATGTCAATTCTGTTCACTTGGTAGTGGTAGGTTTTAAGGTCCCTAGTGTGTACCTTAGCATACTTGTATATGAATTCAGAGATAGTCAATGGGAGGACCAAGGATAAAAACTGAGAAGTTACAACCCTCCCCTCTAATTTTTATTCATCTAATATCCCAAACATACCCCTTATAAGCCTCAAGGAGTAAACACAGTAATCATTCTAAACAGGCACAAATTAACCAAGAACTCTGACCACAGACTTATTGCTTCCACTTAGGGAAAGAAATAACAAGATGAGATTCAAGAAAACAGCCAAACTAGCACCAAGACATCACACTCCGTTCTAGACTGTTGCCAAAAGACATCACACTCCGTTCTAGACTGTTGCCAAAAGAAGGGATTCAGGCATACCCAACCTTACTCTCTTAGATTCCTACTTAAGAAAATGTGATTTTTATCCCAATAGTTACCTGGTCTACTGCATTATATTTTAAAATAAGGAATGTTATAAACTAATAATCAAGTGCTCTGTCATGATGTACTACTATGTGACAATGCAAAATAGAAAATGATTTAAGACATCTTCTTTACCCATCCCTTAGTGATATGGATATGGAGTAAACTTTCCAAACAGAATGTATTAGATAAATTTCATTCATCACTTGTTTGTATGTGTAACCATTCATAGAGCCTACTACCTATGTATTTTCACTACAATCTTATCATTTCAGGGTTACACTGGAGAGCAGCCACTAAGTGTTTAACCAGCTAGAGTCATACATTCAAAGTCAGCAATTACCTGTTTAGGTAATGGCTGGATACCTATTAAATGAATAGGCCAGAACTCCCTTCATGAACTGGAATACAGAATAGAATCTGCCCTTGTTTCCTGACAACTGTTATCACTTTCTTTTTTCTAAGTTTTTTTTTAAAGATTTTATTTATTTATTTTTAGAGAGGGAAGGGAGGGAAAAAGAGAGAGAGAGAGAGAAACATCAATGTGCGGTTGCTGGGGGACATGGCCTGCAACCCAGGCATGTGCCCTGACTGGGAATCGAACCTGCGATGCCTGGTTCGCAGCCCGCGCTCAATCCACTGAGTTACACCCGCCAGGGCTCTTTTATTTTTTTTTAAATTGTTGTTCAAGTACAGTTGTCTCCACTTCTTACTTTCTTCATGTTTCAATTCTGTACCTGTTATGTTAAGAACAACACTGAGATACTATCAGGAAGAAACAAATGAACAAAAACAAGGTCCATGTCAGCTAAGAACTAACAATCTAACTAGCAAAGCATAATACAATCATAAAAATAGATATATATTAATTTATAAAAATGCTTAAGTGCCAAATGAGAAGTAAACATAATACAACTTAAATAAATAAGAGAAAATGAATTTTCAATGACAAGATTATTGTTGGCAGGTGTGGCCAGAGAAAGCTTCTTGGAGGGGGGACATCAGCTGCGTCCAGAAGAATGTGTTATTTTTAAAGGTAAATGGGCAGCAGGTATGTCTTTCAAATTATGCTTTGTTTAGCTTAATATTAAAACCACTTTAAATTACATAATTAAGCTAATAGAAAGCATCAGCACAGTTAGGATTTGAAATTGGATACATTTGATTCTAAAAACTAATCTCTGTCTACCATATGTGACTCATTCTTTCAGATGGAAAAAGCAGTAGCTGCTCACTCAACGTCAATGTGTTCAAAGACAGGATATGGATACTAAAAATTAAAAAAAAAAACAACTAGCTATAATCCCTCAGTTATCCAGAACTACATGAACTAAACCGGGTGACATCTCTGGACACCAGTCTCACATCTAATGAAATGATCTCACTGGCAAATCAGTTCATTATGTAACATTGTATTCTTGAACTTCTGCTGCATAGCTTAGTACCTATTTAATAGAGTTGTATTCACTTACTGTACCATGGGCAACTTTTATCTACTCCAATTGGTATGAAAAACCTTGTACACAATGTATTCTTCTTTGGAATTTGTAAAGTGCTCAATACATTCCCAGAGTACATATGCAATAAATACCTATTAATTATGAGTTGCTGAGAAACACTCTTTGACTTCTATAAAAATTTCCTTTCCAAAAGGATTCTCTCTGCGTCCATTTCTATGATTGTATAATTAATATTAAGTGGTTACACATTCATGATAATGTTTCCCTACAAATTAAACCAAGGTGAAAGTTGCTGCCTTTGCATGGTCTTGCTACAAACAAGGGTCAGAGCTAAAGTGAGCCGTTATTTCCATGAAATGAGTCAACAGAATTTTACACAAACACTATAAAGTGAATAAAATTGCATTTCTGGACTATATGCCAACACACAAAAGCAGCTCATTTCAATCTGTCAGACAAATGCCTACTCAATAAGCATGATTTCCCAGAAAATATTTGGCTATTTTATATTCTGTGTCCTTAATCTGCCACTAACCAGGCCAATCAAGAGAATGTTTTTGAACATTTAGATATGTTTCTATTATGCACATATTTAAAAACTCTAGGATGTATTTTAATAATGCATGTCTAGTTCCTGCATACCACAGACAAGTGTATAAACCTAAATGTAAGGGGGTGGCAGAAGGGAAGGTGGGGGTACAGATGGAGGCAGAGAGAAGAAAGAAAAAGAAAGATGTAGCTTCAGTAAATACACAACCACTGACCTTGCTGCAGAGACACCAAGGTTACTAGAAAACTCTTGGCAGAAGCACTGCCAGGTTTGTCTGGAGCAGCCACCACTACCATTTGTCTCACTGACTGCATGATATGCGTGGAAACTGGGGATGTTCTCCTGCTGGATCAAGAAACTGCATCTGCATGCTAAATAATTAGAGCAGGAGGAGCCCTGGGTAAATGAAAACAAGAGCAATCTCTGGACTATGTGGAATCCCTGCTCCCTTGACAACAGAAAGATTATCCTTGCACAGCTCTATCACGTAAAAGATACACTAGGAACTGGTTGACTCTTGTTTTAAAAACATTCTCTATGTGCTTTTTGCTCCTTACTCCAACAAGGGCATGATCATTTTAGAGCTGAAAATGTATCAGCACTTAGGAATTTCCCCAAATTTACTGGCTAGCAGGGATTCCCCACACTGGAGTCCAATAAAAAGGCAAAGCTGCTCGCTCTGCAGTATACTTTAGACAGAGAGGCAGAGTGCTCGGCAGCCCTCACACACACCCACGCATACCTAGGGACAGGCTTTCCCCAGCAACTTGCACTGAAATGAGATGGTCCTCATCTCTCTGCACAGCGCCACATTAACATTTAAGAGAGCTGCTGGGGGCTTTTCCTGACGGGCAGGACACCCAGAGATCTAATCCCCACCAACAAATTGCTTCGTGGGACTTTCTGTCCTTAGATATGCCAGTAGGCAGCAAAATTACTTAAATCTATTCTTAAACCTCTCCTACAACTAACTGTAGCCAATTAATTATTGCACTTACTTTCCAACAAAATGCCTGGGAAAATTATGCATGGCTACATGACGGCTTATTTTAAGTAAATAAATCACACATTTTAGCTTTAAAAACCATAATTACTACCTGCATAAAAGACATGATTCTAAGAGATCTATTAAGAAAAATCAGCCATCAAGGAACATGTATAAAGGACACATGGACAAAGACAAAGTGGCTAAGTTAGAGGATGGGAGGCAGGGATGAGTGGGGGCGGGGGAGGGGGTGAAAATGGAAACTGTACTTGAACAAGGAAAAAAAAAGCAAACTTTTCCCCAAGTGTGCTCATCTTAATTTGATGTGAAAAGAAGAAAGCAACAGCCTCTGTACTTCCCTTTCAGTCAAAATCAAAGCAAGCAATCTCTCTCTCTGAAGAGTATTAGGCAATATACTACACTGGTTCTCAAGAGGGAAGTAGAAGGAAATCTTTGCTTTGAAAATGCCATCCCCTCAGAGATACAGGTAAAAGGGCTCTTCAACCTAGTAGCACAGCATGAAGGGTTAAGCAAGAAACTACAACTTGCAACAGTGTCAGGGCTTCCCTTGGATTCCCTTGAATCAAGCGGCAGGGTTAACTACATGGAACAGCCAAAAAGGTACAGTAATTGGATATCGACTTTTGGGGGCTGGTTAATTTCAATAATGCATTTGGCTCTAAACTTCATAATAAACTTATCCATAATCTGCTTTTGAAACTAAAGACTCTAGGACAAAGTAAAATAACTTGAGAACTATACAAAAGAACTAGAAGAACAGACCTTTGGTAAATATGGCAGCATGGGCAAACACAGCTCGACTCCTCACACAATCACATCAAAATTACTACTAAAATATAGAACAACCATCACTCAGAACCATCAGAAATCAAGTTGAATGGAAGTCTGACCACTACAGAATTAAAGAAACCACATTCATCCAGACAGTAGGGGGTAGAGACGTGGAAGAGGCTGTTCCCTCACCCAAGTGTGGTGGATAAAAATTCAGGAGGGATATCTTGGGAGCAAGGAGTCCCAGCCCCATACCAGGCTCCCAAGCCCAGGGTTCTAGTGCCAAGAAGTAAGTCCCCATAACTTCTGGCTACAAAAACCAGCAGGGATTTTGTCAGTAGAAGAAACTTCTGGAGTTCCAAGCAGCTCCTCTTAAAGAACCCACAAAGAGACTTACCCAGACTCACTCCCTCTGAGCATCAGCACCAGGTATTAGCATGAAAAGTACCAGTGGCATATGGGGAGGGACTGAAGTATCTGACATAAGGTGAGAACTGGGGGATAGTTTTTCTCACAGACAGAAGGGTGGGTAGAGGCCACTGTCTCTTTTTTGAACCTTCTCCATACATAGCCACAGAGCTGGCAGAATGGTGCCATATGTGAGACTCCATCAACCTGGCTAAAACTGTTTGCCCCACCCTAAGATCCCTCCAGTCTCTGTCCCACTCAACTTATAGGCCTACCGAAGTTGCGCCATATGAATGGTTGGTCTTGGCTCATGCTTCACAACTTCCTAAGTCCTCTCAAACAAGCAACAGCCAGCCTCAAAGGGCCCCTAGCCCCAATACCTGTTGCTAAGTGGTCCCAGGCCAGGCAGTAGCAGTAGCCAGCCTAGATTCACAGCTTGGCTTCACCTGGGAATCTCCAAGCCCAGCACAAACAACAGCCATCTCAGATTGCTCTATAGCTCAGTCAGGGTGGCCCCAGGCAAAACACAGGTGGGAGCTTGGCCTGCACCATCTGGGAAACCCCAGAGCATGCACACTGAGTGGGCAGCTCCAGTCCACATCAGGGTACCACTACCATGCCCCTGCAGGGCTGTGTCTCCACAGACGGTAGTGGTTGGTGGTTAGTGGTCACAACCAGTCCTTGCAACTGATTGGCCTGGATAAATCCCTCCCACTGACCTGCCAACAGAAATCAAGGATCAACTACAAGAGGAGTGTGCACTCAGCACACATGAAGGGCACACTTGAGTACCCAGCTTGGGTGATAGGGGAAGATGTGCCAGTGGGCCCTACAGAACACCTACTATATTAGGCCATGCTACCAAGACAGAGAGTCATAGCAGCTCTACTAAATACATAGAAATAAACACAGGGAGGCTGCCAAAATGAGGAGACAAAGAAACATGGCCCAAATGAAAAACTAGATCAAAGCTCCAGAAAAAGAGCTAAACAAAATGGAGATAGACAACCTATCAGATGCAGAGTTCAAAACACTGGTTATAAGGATGCTCAAGGAACTTAGGGAGGACCTCAGCAGCATAAAAAAGATCAGTCAGAAATGAAGGATACACTAACTGAAATAAATAACAATTTACAGGGAAACAACAATAAAGTGAATAGAGCCAAGAATCAAATCAATGATTTGGAACACAGGAAGCAAAAAACCCCCCACCAATCTAAACAACAAGAAAAACAAAATAAAAAAAAAAAACCACAAAGATAAGCAGCGTCTAGGACTTCAAGAGGTCCAACATTCATATCACAGGGGTGCCAGAAGAAGGAGAAAAGAGCAAGTCACTGGCAATGTATTTCAAAAAATAATGAAAAAAAAAAAAAAAAAAAAACTTCCCTGATTTGGTGAAGAAAACAGATGTGCAAGTCCAGGAAGCGCCGAGTCCCAAACAAGATGGATGCAAAGAGGCCCACTCCAAGACACGTCATTATTAAAATATGAAAGTTTAAAGGTAAAGAGAGAATCTTATAAGCAGCAAGAGAAAAGCAGTTAATTACCTACAGGGCAATTCCCATAAGACTGTCAGATGATTTCTCAAAAGAAACTTTGCAGGCTAGAAGGTATTGGCAAGAAATACTCAGTGATGAAAAGCAGGGACTTACAGCCAAGACTGCTGTACCCAGCAAAGCTATCATTTAGAAGAGAAGGGCAGATAACGAGCTTTCCAGACAAGAAAAAGCTAAAGGAGTTCATTATCACCAAACCATTATTACATGAAATGTTAAAGTGACTTATTTAAGAAAAAGATCAAAACTATGAATAATAAAATGGCAATAAAAT
Organism: Tonatia bakeri; assembly: GCA_004024845.1. Taxonomy (NCBI): domain Eukaryota; kingdom Metazoa; phylum Chordata; class Mammalia; order Chiroptera; family Phyllostomidae; genus Tonatia; species Tonatia bakeri. Next base: position 15,689 of record PVIA01010671.1, read on the forward strand.
ATATCTATCAATAATTGAACATAAAAACAAACTAAGCACACAAGAAGAACAGAGACAGACTCACTGATACAGAAAGTGTTTTGATGATTGTCAGATTGGGGGGCAGGGCATGTAGGGAAATGGGTAGAGAAGTGAGTGGACTGAGAAGCATAGATAGTTACAGAATAGCCATGGGGATGTTAAGTACAGTGTAGGAAATGGAGAAGTCAAAGAACTTGTATGCATGCCCATGGACATCAACAATGGTTGGGGGATTGCCTGAGGGAGTGAGGGGTGCTGTGGAGGGAACACAGGGGTAAAACTGGGACACTGTAATGGCAAAATCAATATAATTTAAAAAAATTAAAAATAGAAAAGAACTAAGAAAGAAACAAGCAATACTACTTAAAAAAACATTGGGAGTTAATCATGGGGAAGATTCTTCCTATATGCATCTGATTTTAGGGACTTATCACACTTTAGTCTCCACCTTGTTCCACTTTATGTGTTTTTCTTGGAATTTATCTGTTTTCCCTCTGCGTTTGATAAAATGAACAGTATACGTTCTATACAACTGCCTCCCTGACCAAAAGCTTCTCTCTTATCCTGCAATTTTTAACTTGATATATATTTACCTCAAGAAAATGGGCTAGAAATCCCAACACTATCCCACTAAGCTCTTTTAGAAAGAGATGGTTCACGCAGTATATGCAACACCTCTGAGATGCTAGAGAGAGACCCTGATGAGTGACACGTGGCAATTCCATATCTGGGTCCAAAACACATCATTTTGAGGAGCCATAGAAGTTTTTTCCATGTCTCTGTCCTAAATAATATTCTCTGAAATGAATAGCATCACACTTGTTTTAGACATGGGGATGGAAGTGAAGGAATGGGAAAAACTGAAACATAATCTAGGGATAAAATCCCACTTGATTATGATGTATGATTTTTGTAATTTATTGATGAATTCAGTTGGCTCATATTTTGTTGAGGATTTCTGCATCTATGTTCATCAGGAATATTGGCATGAAATATCTTTTTCCATCCCTTTACTTTCTCCATCTGCATGTGTCTTCCTATCTGAAGTGGGTCTCTTGTAGGCAGCATTATGTATGCATCTTGTCTTCTTCTCTATTCAGGCACCCTGGCTCTTCTGATTGGAGGATTTAATCCATTTACATTTAAAGTAATTATTGGTAGGTACGTAGTTACTGCCATTTTACTAATCATATTTTTTATCTCCTCCTCCTTCTTCTTCTTAAAGAAGACACTTTAACATCTCTTGTCATACTGGTTTGGTGGTGATAAGCTCCTTTAGCTTTTTCTTGTCTGGGAAGCTCTTTATCTGTCCTTCAGTTCTAAATGATAGACTTCCTGGGTTGAGTGATCTAGACTGTAGGCACTTGGTTTACATCACTTTGAATATTTCCTCTCTATGTTCATTGCGGCATATTTACAACAGCTGAGACATGAAAGAAATCTAAGTGTCCATTGATAGACGATTTAATAAAGAAGTGGTACATATACAATGGAATATTACTTAGCCATACGAAAGAATGAAATCTTATCATTTGTGACAAATTGGATAAATGTGGAGGCTATTATGCTAAGTGAAATAAGTCAGACAAAGACAAATACTTTGTGATGTCACTTATATGTAGAATCTAATGAAACAAATGAACAACAAAAAACAGAAACAAACTCATAGATACAAAGAACTGATGGTTGCCAGGTAGGAGGACGGTAAGGCAGTTGGCTGAAAAAGGTAAAGGGATTAAGAAATACAAATTGGTAGTTACAAAATAATCACAGGATGTAAAGTACAGCTTAGGGAATATAATCAATAATATTGTAATAATTATGTATGGTGTTGGGGGGAAACTACTGGTAGATTTATCAGGGGATCATTTCATAAGTTATATAAATGTCTAACTACTATAGTGTATACCTGAAACTAATATAAAATTGTGTGTCAACTGTAACTGGAAAGTAAAAAAAAATAAACAACATAGTTTAATCCTTCAAACTATTGAAAAGCTTTACATGAACGTACCTAGATGGTGTACCTATGCTGAGTAATAAAATCCAACTTGAAAAGAACCTAAACACTGGCATTCTCTAGCCAAGGCAGAGCATGTGCAAAGCAGTGGTTTTATTTAAGCTATGTAATGAAGAACTTAGGATGGATATTAATTACACTTAAAGTAAGTTGAGTAAAAACTTCATACCAACTTAGTTACTGTGTCCCTTTTTATGACTGGGAACTTCCTTCACACTTTCCTGTGGAACTGTAGGCTGCAAACTGCCTTAGTACAGTGATTTTTCAACTGGTTAGCTGTGAGAATTTTTAAAACATGCAATAGTTGACTATTTAGTCAGAGGCATTGACCTTTTTTCCCTTAGACTGTCAAATAAAAAAATGACAATAGCCAACACAACAATAGCTGTCTGGTGTCAATGAATCAAAATTATACCTATTTTTGGTCAGATTGGAAAAATTTAATATATTTTTGGTGTGCTACAGAATTTAAATAATTAGTTTCTGTATCCCATGAGATGAAAAAGTTCAAAATCACTGTCATAGTAGGAGGGTCCAGTGAGAGACACTACTAATCACAAGTATTTCTAAATTCCTGGGTTCTTGATCATTTATCTGGTTTCCTTTAAAATTCAAAGGCTAGTCCTTTGTATGCTACTGCAGGATGTTAGATAGCTACACTAGAGTCCCAATAACCTCTCTTGTTCCTGGCCTTGCTAACTACCAGCCAAGATGCAAATTATGCATAACCCCTATATATGAGGAACTTACAAAGCAGTAAGGGAAAACACATCTTTGTAAAGTTAAATAAAGTTAAAATGGGTTCCTCAGATGAGAAAGAAATTCAGTTAGACTTTTAAAAATAGATGGGATTTAAATAAATGGAAAGGAACAAGAGAGCATTTGGAGGAGCATGAGTAAAGAAGTACATACATGTGAAGATGAAAATATGCCAGGCCTGCTACAAATGGAAATGGACCGGTTAAGCTGCCCTACTCTTGTACAAGCACTACGTAAGATTTCAGGTGGACTGAGAAAGAATATGGCATTCTTTTGTTTTGCCAATTCTTGCCCCCCACCCCCAATCCAAATGCATGGTTAGATATACTATTTTGTGGAATCAGAAAGATCAAAGAGGATGGAGTAGAAAGAATTGTTATCCAAGCAGTACAGAGGAGTCTGCAGCCCTGGCAGCACCCACTAGCTCCCCTCATAGAAGTCAGCCCACATATCTGATAGGACTACAAAGGAGTTTCCCCTTTTTGCAGCTATGCATGACCACAAGTCACAGTGTCCTCATTCTATTAGAACCTATTGTTTGGATCACCTACAAAGGTCCTGTCACTAAAATAGATTCCAGGGTCATTATCCCTTTGGTCAATCCACAATGACCTTAAATATATCACAGCTCCAAGGGACAGGGTAAAGAAATGGAAGTAACTGACAAGAAAGTAGATGCGTATTTATCTGAAGTATGTTAAGCAACTCATCATTCTCTTTCTTCACCTAGAAATGAGCTCAGGCTAAGCTCCTACACTTAAGTCTCAACTGATTCCCTGGAAAACAAGACCATCTATTTATGTACAACTATATAACCACTGATTTTTTAAAACAAATATAAATACCCAAGCCCCAAAAGCCAGCTTTAGTCCAAAACGGAGCGAATGAATATGCCTCACACACAGTACACTCTGTGTGTGGTCTGCCTTCAGGAGCCCTCACCGCCTACAACCTGTCCAGCCTTGAGTTGAATGTAACTCCACAATGGTTCATTTAAAATTAATCTAAAAAACTGAAAAAGCAAGTGTCAGAGGCAAAGTAAGCTATGGGGAAAAACTGTTAAAGCTGGAAGGCAAGGCTAAGGATACATCAGTTTATATACCTAAACAAAGAGGTCCCCAGTGGCTCCAAGTAACTTCAGCCTCAACAATTTCTGATCCCCCAAATCCTTGTCTGACAAACTCAAATCATCAAATATTTCCTGATTACAAATAACAAGATACCAAGATACCAAATTCTACATTAAAAAATCTCCCCATCTAATATTCCCTCCCTTTATCCCACTCTAGTATTCCAACTCTAAAATTATATTAAGATGGCAAAAATAACCAGAAATAAATGAATAAACTATTCATTCAATTACCGTCTCTACAAGTCAGTCAAACCAATTAAATGGACATCACAAGTCACCAAATTAAAAAAAACATTGTTTTATTATATTTGTTACTTCACATTTGTAGAGTGTTTTTAATTTTTTAAGAGCCCTCTCCTGCCTAGAATTTTATTTGACTTTCACAGTCAGCCTATGAATATGAGGAGGGTATTAGCAGGAGAAAATCAGAGATGCAGTTAATATGATAAAACTCAAATATCACTATTTTCGGTTCTCTCTCTCTCTCTCTCTCTGGTTAGACCTTTCTGGATGATGGGAATATCGGGGGGAGGAGGGTGAAGTGAAACTCTGTGGCTTTCCAATTAAATAAAGTAGGCATCATGTGCTTGCTCTCTTAAGAGATTATGGTAAATTTGTTTTAACAAGTAATGACAAAAGTATCTTTCCTCCTCTCTTCCCAATTCACCCAAACACACCCATAGATACATACACAATATTAGCCAAGCAATATCTTAGTGCATTACTTTAAAAGAACTGACAAGCTTTTGCATTTTCTTCTTCCACAGTTATTTTTAAGATTACTTTTGAGATATAATTTACATGCCATAAAATTCACCCTTTTAAAATCTACAATTCAGTGGTCTTTAATATGGAACCATCACCTGAAGTTATGTAACCATCATCACTATATTATTTAGAATATTTCCATCCCTCCAAAAAGAACCCTCATGCTTATTCATAGTCTCTCCTCTCTCTGCTTCACTCAGCTCTGGCAACCACTAATCAATTTCCTGTCTCTATGGACTGCCTGTTCTGGACATTATATACAAATGAAATCAGACAGTGTATGGCCTTTGTGACTGCCTTTCATTCAGCATATTTGTAAGATTCATCTATGTTATAGTAGGTATCAGTTTTCATTCATTTTTGTTGCCAAATATTCCACTGTATGGATATAGCGCATTCTATTTATCCATTCATTAGTTCATACACACTTAGGTTATTTCTACTTTTTGGCTATTACGAATAATGCTACTATGGACATTGTACACACAATTTTTATATAAGTTTGTGTAGACAAATGTTTTCACTTATCTTAGGTATAGAGATCTGTCCAGAAGGTAGCTAGCCATGTACTATGAAAAACAGAGACATTTATTGAAGAAGATACAAGATACAAGAAATACTGTACATAGGACAATGACCCTTAGTCCCCTTCTAAGTAGGTACATTGGGACATCACACAGTTCTCCCCATCACCATTCACCATCAGCTGCGTGGTCAAATTTTCCTGAGTCTCACCAACAGTCTGAAATCTCCATTTCAAAGGTGATTTTAGTCTTGGGAAGAGCCAGAAGTCAAGGGGCACCAAATCTGGGCTGCAGGGGGGCTGAGTCGCCTGGGTGATTTGATGTTTCACCAAAAAACTGCGTAAGACATGACGCACAGTGAGCACACTGTCCTGATGGAGCTGCCAACCACTAGTTGTCCATAGCTGCGGCCTTCTGGATCATCCAAATAGTTTCGGTGGAGAATGTTCAAGCTTAATGCAAAATTTGATGCAGATTCTTTGCTCCACTTACTCAGTCATTCTGAACGTGAAGGCCACACATCACATAAGCACAGGTGCTCACTCAACGGCATCTACTGCCCCTGCTGATTAGTGCAGTGAAGTCATGATTGCTTATGCATGTGCATTCCAGTCTGCTCCTTGGCTGCCAGGTTACATCGATGTCCCTCAAACCATTCTTACTATATTAACAATGGTTGGACTTTTTCCAGACATACCTCGTATGCCCAACTTTGATTGTTATTTCTCTCAACACCTCATATACCGTCTCTGACGTGTGTGTCAGGTAAAATCTGGTCCAGTGACTATACAAAATTTGCATGCCATGAAGAAGTAGGAGGACAAGTAGCCCAATAAATTTTCTTCTCATAAACCAGTTAAAAAGCATAAATTAAATGAATTTTCAAAGTGCTTCTCAAGTAAAATAATTCTTGTTTCACTAGAACACCATGATGAGAGTTGAAAGAAGATTTTTCCCCTATTCCACTAACCAAAATAGCAAATCACATAGAAGAATATTTTCCCCACAAACCTACTCTGTCCCTTGTATTTCTTCTCTCAGAAGCTGGTACCATCATTTAGGTGTCAAAATTACACATTTGGCCATCATTCCTGACTCTTTCCTTCCAATTTCCTTCATTCAGTCACCAAAGACTGTGGGTTCTAGTTCTTACATAGCTGCTCAATCATCTTTCTATATGTTCAAGTCTGAACTGCATCAATTCTATTCTCCCTGCCTCCACAACATAACCATTACTGTTCAACAATGCTAATCTTTTCATGTCACTCTCTCACTTAAACCCCCTTTCATTAGATTTAGGAATTTTTTAAATTCCAAATATTTAAAGGGAGGAATCAAAGTACAATCAGATTTCCAATAGTCAAGTCATGAGTACACACTTGGGAAAAGGGCCAGAAGAAAACATACCGATTAGCGAGATGCCAGGGGGTAAAAAGAATAGCAGTGGCAGGGCCGGGTTCTGATCAAAGACAATACTAAAATTAAAAGTGGCATAAAAACTATTTTTAAAAATAAGTAAATTGCCTTTGTGACACATTAAAATTATAATATTACTTCACATATCATTGATATTAAATTTTTCAATTCAATAGGTATAAAATAGAGCACCTACTACATGGGAGGCTCTAGGTTACCCACCTACACCTAATAAGCCTCCACTCCAAAAGACTTACTACAATTCCCCTTCCTCAACAGCACGCCCCACCCACAAGGTAATCCCTTCTCTATCTTCATTTTCAAACAGTGTCACAAATGTTTATCAGTGGAATAACAGGATGTCTGCGATTTGCTTTAAAATAATTCTGGGAAGGGATCTAGCAGGGAGAAGAGAGGTAAAACAAGACTGGCAAGATGTTCATATGCCGAAGCTGGTTAATGGGTATGTCAGGGTTCATGAGTTATTCTCTTCATTTTGTATATTTTTGAAAATTTTACATAATAAGAAGTAAAGCAAAATAAAACAAAAAGTTATAAGAGTGACCCAATGCTGAAAACATGATGATTTTCTCATTTGATATGTTATCATAAAGGATACATAGATTTTCATATTTCAGACACCACTTGACATAGTTTTGAACAACTAAAAAGCTACTCTTTCAAATTTAATTGGAGAAGAGAAAAATCTTATACAAAAAGCTGTAAGAAATATAAGACAAATCAAATAAGGTTGGTTTGCTTAGGTAATGGCTTCAGCGACCACGTTTATGGAAACCATGTTTGCTTTAAAAAATCTTGAGCAGCTCCACACATCTATTCTTTTGTTCCTAAACCCATTTCAGGAAAAAATTCTTAAAGTAAGACTCTATTTCACAAATACTTGATTTTAAACAGTCCCGGTCTATATTATAGGATAGACTGCAGGGTATTCTGTACTTTCAATAATAACATTTTTAAAAATACAATCATGCTGTTCTCTTTATGTCTAAAACCACCCTTAAGTTGGTTACATTGCCCTACAGCAGGGTTTCTTAATGAGCACTACTGGCATTCTGGGCTGAATAATTCTTTGTTGTGAGGGGCTGTCCTGTGTATTATAGTATGTTTAGAAGCATCCCTGATGCCAGTAGCATGGCTGCCCCCCACCAGTTGTTGCAAACCAAACACAGCCAAACATTTCTTGGGGATGAAAAATAACCTCTTATCGAGGAACACTGCCCTACAGCAATTTGACAGTATGTTTTTTTTTCAGCTTCTTGTTTAAAAAAATACTCTAATTTTGTTTAGGTTCATAAATATATTTTCCTAATCTAAGACAGTGAGAAACCCTGGAATGTGTATATATATATCACTACAGTTACTTACAGTAACAGTTTCCCAGTCACAGAATCATAGAAGCAGCTTAATAACCTGAGTCAGTGTTCTCAACATGGACCACAGCCAAGATCAATGGCTGTACATTCAAGAGTTTATAGGTTCTCTATAAGAAGTTTTAAATTTTGTGCCTTGATCACTGGTAATCTTTGAAAATCTGGATGACCTGAAAGAATATTTTACAATTGTTTCCAGGACTTTTGTGTCCCCACTTTTGTGTTTACCAACACGGAAAGTCATCAGTCTCCCTCACTATCCTAGGCTAATGAGAACAGCAGGGACAGGCAACATAGTTTAGCGTTGAAGGCCAAACGATACCACGATGCACCACATAAAAGACAGTTTTCATAGAAACGCGATAGGAGTATTACATTGCCGTCTCGTATGCAGTGCCCTAGGCAGCCTAACGCGAAAGAACCTACAGGGTGAGGGGCAGTAGCGCACTCGCACTGCGGGCAGCACCCCCAGCAGCCCAGGACCACTCACCACATCAGTGTTGTTGATACTTTGGTTTTGTAGTTTTGTTTGTGCTTCACTTGTTTTGGTTTTGTGGCTCTACATGGATACAGCAAAGGGAACTTCTATTTAGCTTTATATTTGTCCACACTATTTATTATTAAAAACAACAATATAGTTTAAATCAACACTTGGAACATCTGTCCCTTTTAAAGGATCTGCACATTACTCAAATTTGAAAACTGCTGATCTAGTCTAATGCCTTCATTTTATTCAGAGGAAACTACAGTCACATGGTATTTAGTTATTTGTCCAAAATCATTCACCTGATCACTGGCAAAGAGAGTATTAAAACTGCAGGTTGTTCATGCACCTATTATCATATAGCTCAGTGCCTTTTGTAAATAACATACTTAAATAAACATAATTAAAAGGTTTTTTCACATACCGTCTTCTAAATTGAACTTACAGTGAAATAAAATAAATCAGTATTAGAGATGCAGTACAAAATAAACTGATGAATATAATAGAACTAGGGACATGAATATGTGAAACAGACTGACAGATCTCAGAGGGGAAGGACAGTGTTGTGAATCTGGGATGGCAGGGTGGGGGATCTGGGTGGAGGTGGGCAAAGGTGAGGAAAATGAGGAACATCTATAATAGTATCAACAATAAAAAAAACTATAAGAATACAACATTTTATAGGTATTTCCCTACAAAGTAAGACTATGCTAACCATGCTATTAAAAAATAAAAAATTTATATGGGTGTTATTCTTGATCACAAAAGGTACTAAGACTCACATCCCAAACCTCACACTTGTTAAGTCTTCCTGACATTTAAGAAGGTGCTTATCCCTGGTCAGTGTGGCTCAGTTGGTTGGAGCATTATCCCGTAAACCAAAAGGTGGCAGGTTTGATTTCCAGTCAGGACACAAGCCTGGGTTGTGGGTTAGGTCCCAGGGTTCAGTCCCCATCAGGATGTGTGCGAGAGGCAACTGATTGATGTTTCTCTCTCACATCAATATTTCTCTCTCCCCCCCTCCCTTCTCCTCTCTCTAAAATCAATAAGCATGTCCTCTGGTGAGGATAAGAAAAGAAGTTGCTTAAATATTGCATTTTTTGTACAACCCTGAAACATTACAAGAAGTATTCTAACCACAGCAATTTGTTACACTACATATATAGGACATTCATATAATAGAATATGAGTAAAATAAGTGAGGATTTATTAACTACTATTGTGTATCAGATTCTGTGTGGAATGTTTTATATTACCTCATTTAACCTTCCCAACAATCCTATGATGTATCCCCATTTCACAAATGAGGTTTATTAGCCAAGTCATAAAAGTGTTAAGCTGAAAAGTCCAGAATGAAAACAAAGTCTGATTCCAGATTCTAAACTTGAGCTTTACGAAAAATTGCCATATATTAAAATTATGGTGTGTCACATGAAAAGATACTCAATGTGATGCTATGTGATAAAAACACTTTAGAAAATAGCGTGTACAGGAAAAGTCAGGAAGGATCTATGCCAAATTGTTAAGTGAATATATTACTGGTTCTTATTTCCACATGTTTGTATTTTCTAATTTACTATTTGCAGTGAGTAAATATTGCTTGTTAAAACAACAACAACAGCAGAGTTTTTTGTTTTTAATCCTCACCCAAGGATATGTTCACTGACTTTGGAGAGAGAGGAGGAGTAAAGAGAGAGAGAGAAACATCAACATGAGAAACATCAATCAGTTGCCTCCCATACGCACCCTGACCAGAGATCGAGCCCACAGCCCAGGCATGTGCTCTGACCGATGATCAAACCCACAACCGTATTTCGTGTGCAGGACGACGTTCCAAATAACTGCCCACCAAGGGCAACAGACATATATGCTGGAGAGTCTAGTCATTCGGAGCAGTCTTGAGAACAAGGCTGCCATCTTCCAGTTACAAATTATGACTTAGGCTTCAAAGAGCTTAAATTTAAAAAAAAATCTTCCTTTTCCTATTTCTTACAGGAGGTAGTCTCAATATGACAGGATTTACCTACAAATATAAGAAAGGTCCCCCTGCACCTGCACATATTAAGGCTGAACATTTTTAAAAAGACTTTACTTTTTTATGTAGATAGAGGAGAAGGTAGTGAGAAAGAGAGGGAGAGAAACATCAATGTGAAGAAGAAACATCACCTGACTGCCTCTCACACGAACCCCAACTGGGGACAACCAGTCACACAACCCTGGTGTGTGCCCTGACCTGGAATCAAACTGGCAACCTTTTGCTTTGTGGGATAATGCCCAGACAACTGAATCATGCTGGCCAGGAAAAGGATGAACATTTTTTTGTGTGTGATAATTACTAATACATGACAGCTTTCAAAGCTTCCCCATGATACAATTTGAGAATTATGCAGTAAATTTAACAACTTCATTAAACATTAATAAGTTTCAAAGAAATACTGTATATGTGAAACTAAGGCTGATCATTTAAAGGGAACATTCCTTTCACTTAGCTTTTAAACTGTTTATTTCTGAAAGAAGCCTGTACTTGCTCAAAACAGAAGTCTTAAATGTCTCTGATGACAGAGATTAGCCTTTAATAGTTGACTTTACTCTAATTCTTGGTTTTGAAGCAACAATGTGAGCCATCTACCAGTGATGGAGAACAGAAAGGAAGTCATTGGATTGCTAATGTATCATAGTCATGGGATTATTTGTGTGAATTTAATCAAAACTTTCTGTTCTGATCTATTTCTCACTTGACTGTTAGAAACCGAAGAAAGGTGACATTCGTCAGTCTTAGTTGTCTCACTGCTAGGATATAAAACTATGAAAATACCTACAACTTAAAAACAAAAGTTAGCCAAGTTTTTCCCTGAAACAAAAATGAAACTAGTCAGGAAACACAAATATTTTATTAGTGCCTTCACCACAGAAGAAGTCAGGTCTTCCTTGTTTCATTAGTTTCCTATTGTTGTTGTAAAAAATTACTACAAATTTAGTGGCTTCAACCAACACATTTATTGTCTTATAGTTCAGGCAGTCAGAAATTCAAATAGAGTCTAAGAGCTAAATAAATTCAAGGTTTTGGCAGGGCTGGTGGCTCCTCCTAGAGGCTCCAAGGGGGGATCCACATCCTTACCCTTTTCAGCTCAGCGGGGCCTCCTGCGCTCCCTGTTCCATGACCCCTTTCTCACTCTGACCTCTTGCTGCAGTCATCACCTCTCCACCCAGACTCTCATCTCTTGCCTCCTTACTATAAGGACCCTTGTGATTATATGAGACCCAAATAATCTCCCCATCTCAAGATTTTTAATTATAATATCCAAAGAAAAAACAATCAGTTTGTAAAGCACTGCGTACTTCCTATAATTGGTTGGAGCATGTGGAAAAACAATTGGTCAAAGAGTTCCAAGAGTAGCAAAGATTTGTGACTCAGCAATAAAGTGTGCAACTACATTGTTATCAAGTCTCTGAAAGTAATGAAACTAAGTATTGTACCTTCTGCTACCTCATCTATTTTATAAAAAGTAACAGCAAAAAAATTACTTACTTGATAGGGGAGATAGCATGATCAAAAAGTAACAGCAATAAAAGGCTACCACATGGGCCAATGTTGTTATGAGCTAATTGCAGATTACCCTGGATTCAAAAAATACTTCATTCCACATCCAACAAGGCTCAAGGACAAATGGCAGTATATATTCAGCTGTGTAGACATAATGGAAAACAGTGAACAATATACCTTCTCAGTGTTTGCTGTACATTCTTCACCAGCTTGAAATATACATAAAAACCTATTTAAAAATTATTGAGACGTATCGGGTGCTATACTATCTTGATAGTGCTATACTTTTGTGTGCGTGTTAGACAAAAATAATACTAATAAAGCATCATTATACAACTTATAAGTGGGTTGTGTTATCTACATTTGTAAACAATTTGGAATAAACTTTATATACTATCAATCTGGCTTCCCTCAAGCCAGCTACAGCTGCAGTAATACTAGGGCATGTCTTAATTTAAATTTGAATCCTCTTTCCCCACTGTGGCAACCTACCTGCTATCCTAAGAAGAGGATATTATTAATTAAGATTTCTTTTGACTTTTGGTCAATATGCTGGTGTAGGTAAACACAGTACTAAAATCTTCCCATAATTACATTCAAATTACAACTAAGCTACAGAACAACCATCATTCAGAACTGCATGAAACCTAGCAAAACTAGGGATTTAAGAAGAAGCCAAGTTGAGACTGGTAAAAGGAACAAAGACACCAAACTGGCTGGTCTGACACCTACATGTGCCGGATTAAAATGTGGAGGGATATCTCAGCTGCTCCTGAGATAGCCCCTGAAGAGTGAGGGGTCCCAGTGTCACATGAGGCCCCAGAGCCCAGGGTTCCAGTACCAGGAAGAGAAGTTCCCATAACTTCTGGCTACAAAAACTAGCGAGGCTTTGGTGGGGTAGCTCACTTAGAGCATCATCCCGATACTCCGTGGTTGCAGGTTTGATTGTTCAGGGCATCTACAAGAAGCAACCAATGAATCATAAGTAAGTTGAACAACAAATCAATGTTTCTCTTTTTCTCTCTAAAAATCAATAAAAAATAATAAAAAAAAAACACCAGTGGGAGCCCTTGCCAGGTAGCTCAGTCAGTTAGAGCATTGGTCCAATATGCCAAAGTTGAGGGTTCGATCCTGGTCAGGGCACATACAATGTCTCCCTCTCTCTCCCACCCCTCCTTTCTTCTCTTTCTAAAAAACAAAATAAAACAGTAGGGATTGTGGCTGAATGAGAGAGAGGGCCTCTAGTGTCCCAGGCAGACCCTCTTAAAAGGCCCATACATGGACTTACTTAGACTCACTGCTTCTGAGCTCCAGTACTGGCACAGATGCTTGAAAAGATCCAGGGACATATAATAAGGAACTGAATTGTCTGGCATCAAGGCAAGAGCTGGGGACAAGGGGGTAGCTTTCTGTCAGACAAAATGCTAGCAGAAGCCATTGTTCCTTTTCTGAGACCCCACAACTCCCACAAAGCACACAGACAGGCATCATATCTGAGTCTCCATCAATCTGGCTCAAACAGTTTGCCCCACACTGGTGATTCCCTGAGACCCGACCCCATCCAACTTGCAGGCACACCCAAAATTTTCCATAAAAACTGCCAGTCTTGGCTCCTGCTGCAGAATTTCCAAAAAGCTCTCAAAGGTTCACAAAATGCAAAAGAAGCATCTGGCCTTATTGTGTTCCGTACCCCTCACTAAATGGCCCCAGGCCTGGCACTAACAGCCACCAGTCTTGGTTCACACCTTGGCCTCTAATGGGCACCTCCAAGCCCAGCACAAGTATCAACCATCTTTGGATTGCTCTGTAGCTCATGCTGGGTGGCCCCAGGAGGACCCAGAAACTGAGTACCTGATGGAAAGCTTCCAACCATGTCAGATTATAACCCTACCACCTCCCTGAGCATCACACTCAAGGGGCAGACACAGTGAACACCAACACCCCAGTGAAGCAAGCCCTGCTCTGTAGAGTTGGCTCCTGCACAGCAGCTACTCCACTGTAGTGGCAACTGATCTGCCTGAGGATCAGTCCCTCCCAGTGACACCACCAGCAATCAAGGCTTAACTACAACAGAACTGTGCACACAGCCCACACAGAGGCACACTTGGAGTGCCTAGCTTGGGTGACAGGGAAGTTACAGCATTGAGCCTTATAGGACACCTACTACAAAGTGGTCCCTCTGCCAAGACCCGGAGACATAGCAGTTCTACCTGATACAAAGAAGCAAACTTAGGGGAGACGGCAAAATTTGCAGACAAAGAAGCAGGTCCCAAATGAAAGAACATGAGAAAACTCCAGAAAAAGAACTAACTGAAATGGAGGCAAGCAAACTACCATATGCAGAGTTCGAAACAATGGTTAAAAGGACACTCAAGAAACTTAGTGAGAACTTCAACAGCATGAAAAAGAACATAGCAACCATAAAAAAGAACTGGAATGAAGAATAAATTTACAGGGAATCAACAGTAGAGTAGACAAAGCCAAGAGGCAAATCAGCAATTTTGAATATAAGGAAGCAAAACAACACCCAATCATAAGATTAGAAAAAAAAGGAATAAAAATAAAATGAAGATAATGTAAGGAGCTTCTAAGACAACTTCAAGAGTACCAACATTCACATCATGGGGATGCTGGAAGGCAGCAAGAAATTGAAAACCTATTTGAAAAAATAATGAAAGAAAACTTCCCTAACCTGGCAAAAGAAACAGACTTACAAGTCCAGGAAGCACAGAGTCCTAAACAAGACGAACCCAAAGAGGCCCACACCAAGACACATTATAATTAAACTGCAAAAAGTTAAAGACAACAATAACCTTAAAAGCAGTTATAGAAAAGCAGTTAGTTAGCTATACGGAGCTTCCATAAGACTGTCAGCTGATTTCTCAAGAGAAACTTTGCAGGCCAGAAGGGATTGGCAAGAAATACTCAAAGTGATGTAAAGCAAGGACCTACAATCAATATTAGTCTACCCAGCAGAGCTATCATTTAGAACGGAAGAACAGATAAAGACCTTCCAAGATAAGGAAAAGCTAAAGGAGTTCATCACCACCAACCCAGTATTATGAAATGTTAATGGGTTTTCTTTAAGAACATCAGAAATATGAACAATAAAATGGCAATAAATTCACAACTCTCACCAATTGGATCTAAAAAACAAAATAAACAAACAGAACAGAAACAGAATCATAAATACAGAGAACACTAATTTTAAGATTTTATTTATTTACTTTTTGAGAGAGGGGAAGGGAAAGAAACATGGATGTGCAAGAGAAACTCTGATTGTCTACTTCTCGCAGGCCCCCACCTGACTTGGCCCACACCCCCAAGCATGTGCACTCACCAAGAATCAAACCAGCAACCTCTTGCTTTGAGGATCAACAGCAAACCTGGGGCAATACAGAGAACATTTTTATGGCTGCCAGATAGGAGGGAGACTGGAGAGAATGGGTAAAGGTGGCAAAAGGATTGAGAAGTATAAATTGGTTTTTCTGGAATGGTCATGGCAATATGGAGTACAGCACAGGGAATATAGTCTATGGTATTCAGGGAGCTATGTGTGATATCAGATGGATGCAGGATTCATCAGGATGATCACTTGGTGGGTTATGTGGTTTCTGGTCACTGTGTTGTACACCTGAACCTAGTATAGTATTGTATATCATCTGTAATTTAAAAAGTAAAAAATGATTAAATGACCCCCCAAAAAAGATTTCTTTAATCCTAGGATTTTAAGAGGCCCCTAGCCTAATTAACATACGCAACATTTCTTAAGTTAGATAAGGTGATACATTTATTCTTACCTTTTTAGACCAGGTAAACGAAAAACTCTCTTATCACATAATAGAGAAGTGCTAGATAAAAGTGTAACAAATATCTTTTAAAATGCATAAGCAAGCACACAAGGGAAAAAAAAACCCATGGGCCTAAAAATAACTTGAGAACTGAAAACCAGAGCCCCAGAGGAAATTCCTTGGTCTGGGTAATATACAGACTTTAGTTTCAAAACTTACCATGGTGAACTACATCAAAATTAAAAACATCAGCGCATCAAAGGGCACAACCAACAGACTAAAAAGGCAACCTATGGAACTGAGAAAAATATTTGCAAATGATTCTGATAAGGGGTTAATCCAAAGTACATAAAGAACTCTTATAACTCAATAACAAAAACAACCCAACTAAAAAATGGGCCAAGGATTTGAATAAACATTTCTCCAAGAAGATTGTTACAAATAGCCAACAAGCACATGAAAAGATGCTGAACATCACTAATCATTTGGGAAATGCAAATCAAAATCACAATGAGATACCACCTCACATCCATTAAGACAGCTACTATTAAAAAGAAAAACAAAACAAAAATAATGTGCATAGAAGAGGATATTGAGAAATTAAAACCCTATGTACTGTTGGTGAGGATGTAAAATTGTGCAGCTTTTATAGAAAACAGTATGGCAGGTCCTCACAAAGGAACAGAAACTAAAATATCTGCACACCCCTTTTCATAGTAGCATTATTCATGATAGCCAAAAGATTAAAACAACCCAAGTTTCCATCAACAGATGAATGGATAAACAAATTAGTCTATGAATACAATGGAATATTAGCCTTTTAAATGGAGGGAAATTCAGACACATGCTACAACATGGATGAACCTTGAGGATATTACTCTAAATGAAATAAGCCAATCGCAAAAAGACAAATACTCTATTATTCCATTTATATGAAATACATAAAGTAATCAAATGAATATACATAAAGTAGAATGGTGGTTCATGGGGGCCAGCAGGAGGGAGGTATGGGTAGTTGTTTTTTAATAGACCTAAAGCTTCAGTTTTCTAAGATGAAAAGAGATTTGGAGACTGTATATACAACAATATGAATGTACCTAACACTACTGAACTGTACACTTAAAAATGGTTAGGACAGAAAAATTGGTTTTATGTGTACTTCACCACAATTTTTTAAAAATCTACAACAGGGTTGGAAATAAAAATTTGAGCTATTAAAAAAGCAAGGTTATAACTAAGATTCTTATATGAAGCCAGAACTCTTGAAGTGCAACATTCTTAATGAAGGAATGGATTATAAGAAATCTATCCATACCACAGAGATATGACAAAGAAACATACCATCAGCCTGGTGTCTATTCAAATAGCATAAGAAACACTCAAGCTGAGAAATACAGAAAGTTGTGCTGAGACATGATAATCTTGGAGAATCATAAAAAAAAAAACTCAAACATTTTGGGAGACAAAAACCTTAACTTAGGCCATGTATAATTCCTACATAGGGAAAAAAAGAAGAAGAAAAGAGGAAGAAGAAAAAGAAGAAGGAGAAGGAGAAGAGGAGGAGGAAGAGGGGGAGTGGAGGGGGAGGAGGAGGAGGAAGGGTAAGGGGAGGAGGAGAAAGAAGAAAGGAGGGGGAGGAGGGGGAGAGGAGGTGAGGGGGAGGAGGAGGAGGAGGAAGAAGAAAACCAGTGAAGGTAAAAAAGCAACCAATGAACCAAACAAAACACATTAGGGAATAATCCACCATGGGTAACATTGGACTCCTATCCCATGAACTTTGGATACTAGAAAACATCTGATACAGACTATAAAGCATATTAGTTTAAGATAAATAAAGACCAATAGAAGAATCTGGAAAATGTTTTAAAACTATAAAAATTATGGGTATATTTGAACAAGAACCTAACAGAACCTCTAAAAATAAAAACTAAAAACTATAAACTAAAAATTAAAATTCAAGGTTCAAATAACACAAGACATAATAAAGAATGAATGAATCAGATATAGAAAAAGTATCCATGAAGCATCAATAAAAGATAAAGAAAACTTTAAAAATAAAAAGGAATGAAAAGAACCACCACCATACTGCTAACAGATGCTCCACAGAGAGAAAGAAATAGGAGTGATAATGGGGAAAAAAGCAACGTTCATAGTGACATCTGATTGAGAATTATCCAGAAATTATAAAAGATGTGAACTGAAACATGATAGATAATGTGCATACACATCACACACATTGCTGCGTAATAGAAAAAACACACAGAAAAAAGAGAATATAGTAAAAGACACTGAAAAGCACATGAAAACATACTCAATATCACTAATCATTATGTCACACTACAACCATTAGAATAACTATTACTGGGGGGGGGCACAGAAAATACAGGGTGTTGGTGAGGATATGGAGAAATTAAAATCCTGTGTATTTCTGGTGGAGATATAAAGTGGTGCAGTTGCTTTAGAAAAGAGTATGTTATTTTTTAAAAAAAAATTAAAAGTAGAATTATTATATCTAAGTTTGATCCAGCAATTATACTTCTGGGTTATATAACCAAAAGAAGTGAAAACAAGGACTCAAACAAATATCTGTACACCATTGTTGATAGCAGCATTATTCACAATAGCTAAAAGGTATAAACAACACAAATATCCATTGATGGATAAACCTGAAGTGGTAGTATGTACACACAATGAAATATTATCAGCCTTAATAAGCCAACACAGATGAACACTGAAAACATTACACTAAGCGAAATAAGCCAGAGACACAAAGGACAAATAATACATGATTCCTCTAATATGAGGTGCATAAAATAGTAAAACTCAGAGAGATAAAAAGGAGAATAATATTGTTTAATGAGTACAGAGTTCTCATTTGGGATTATGACAAAGTCTGGGAAATAGTGGTGATGGTTGCACAACACTGTAACAGTACTTAACATCACAGAACTACGTAAAAATGGTAAGATGGAAAGTTTTATGTTACATATATTTTACCGCAATAAAAAAAAAAGACTGGAGAAAAAATACAGATCATATTAAAAGAAACAATAATTAGATTTACTTTAGATGTGTGAACAAAACGGAAATTCATCATCAAAAGACTGAGATAAAGTAACTAACAACTTGAAATTCTATGCCGCCTAAATTGTCATTAAAGGGAAAGGGAAAACATTTTCAGAAAAACACAGAATGAGAGAGTTTACTATAAATAAACCCAAGAGAAAGAACTAAAGGATATACTTCAAAAGAAAAAAAGTGAATCTAAAAGAAAAGGAATGGTGAAAAGTTACTGGCAAATCTAAACCAGAATTATATAAAAACCAGTAATAATAACAACAACAAATTTGGAGAAATAAAAAACAGAATTTAAAACTAGATAAAAAGAACATTTTGTACATAGAGGAATGATAGCAGTAAAACATACCAGGTTTCCAGATGTATGAAAGAAAGAATGAGATACTAATTAACTTTAGACTTTAAGTCAGAAATGCATGTTAAAATTACAAGGGTAAATAAATACTAATAGAATATATAAACAACAGACAACTCTTAAACCCACTGAGGGGGAAATGGGCATAAAGCACACATTATCAGGAAGAAACAGCAAGAAAGGTGAAAAAGCTTAGGTAAAACCCAGAAAGAACAAGGTGATTCTAGAAAGGAACGCAAAATGATACAAACAAATGCAAACGGAGACAACTTCTAGAATGCCAACTGGAGTTCTATGGGTCATCTATCTAGACAGCAAAACAATTATATCAAAAAATATTTTTTAAAAATCAACCATTCAAGGGTTCTGGAAATTGCCCTAAAGATATGTAGCAAATCAAGAAACATTTATTCAAGAAAATCTATTAAATCTCTGTAAAAACAGCAAAAGTCTATGGCATTTGAGCCACAACCTGCTTCCTCCTCCATCCATCCTTCCCTGAGTTCACCAAGATGTAAGCTACACTCTGGGCGAATGCAAACAAGAATGCAGAGGTTCCTCATTCCTCAACTCCCAGCTGAGGGCTCTGGTATCTTCCCAGAAGGGGCAGTTCATCTGCATTTCTCATCTGTGTTGCAAAAGTTCTATAACAGATAAGAGCAGAGAAGAGGGGTCCATTTCTTAAACCCATTACCACTCACCGGGCAGAAGTTCTACCATAGCAGGCAGGCCAAAAATACTGGATCCCGATGCCTTTGCCCCAGCTTGCTCACAGGATGAAGTTCCCATAACAAAATACCAAACAGGAGTGTCATTCCAAGAGAAGGCATCACTGTTTCCGTACTCCCATCTTCAGGTCAGTGTCAGGGGTAGAAGCAGACCTTAAGAACAGAGAGCTCTGAAGCTCTCCCCAAGTGAACTGACTTTATTTGGAATACAGGGTGGGGAATTCAAGCCTGAAGACACTATAAAAGAACAATAAAGATTTTGGTGGTAGGCAATCAAGAAACTGGTAACAAGCTAAACCATAGAGCGTCTAAAATTTTACCAGAGAACCAGGGAAAGAGACAGCCAAGAGTCCTCCTGGGCTCAAAACAAACCTCAAATGCTTGCCATGTGGCCCAAATTTAATAGAATCAGGACCTGAAAGAAATTATGCCATAAGCATTTACTGATAACAGAGCAATCAGATGACCATTAGTGGAGGCTAACAGCTGGGTGTGATACCTATAGAAGCAGGCAGGGAGAACAAAAGAGAGCCACAGACAGCCCTGCTAAAACCACCACCATCCTACGATGACTCTGTGCATGCCCAAAACTGTGACTTTGAGGAATATAAGAGGCTACACACTGCAGAGAAAACAGACTTCACTAAGATGGTACACCCAGTAAGTATAAAATAAAATTTTTGTGTTATTAGAACATTATACCATAAAATAATTCAGAGAAAGACAAACACCATATGATTTCATTTATATGTGGAACCTAATGAACAAGATAAACAGACAAACAAAAATGAAACAGACTCAGACACAGAGAGCAGACTGATGGGTTGCTAAAGAGGAGATTTGGGGGAATGGTGAAAGAGGTGAAGGGATTTAGGAAGTACAAATTGATATAGTTACAAAATAGTCACAGGAATATAAAACATCATTGGGAATATAGTCAATAATATTGTGAAAACTATATTGTGCCAGATGGGTACTGGAAATATCGGGGTGGGGAACACATTGTGAAACATATGATTGTCAGACCACTATGCTATACACCCGAAACCAATATAAAATAATACTAAAAGTAAACTGTAATTGAAAGATAAAAAAGCATTATGTCATAGTTTACTTATATCTTTTTAACTGCTACATAAAATGATGGTCTCTTACAACTGATGGCACTTTAGAGGCAACGAAATATAGTATATTAGTAACAGCAATGTTACTAATGGACTACACTCATCATTTAAGAGGCTGAATTTTTCATCTTGCTAACTTAGTACCTATAATGCACTGAGGCCAGACTTCCAGCCAAGATGGATGTGTAGGTAGATACACTGTGCCTCCTCACACAGCCAAAAGGACAACAACAAAATTAAAAAAACAAACAAACAGAACTGACAGAAAATTGAACTGTATGGAAGTCCAGCAACTAAGAAGTTAAGAAGAAATATTCACCCAGACTGGGAGGAGGGGCAAAGACAGGCAGTCCCTGAAAGGCAGTGGCTGGAAGACCGGGCGAGGTGGCAGCTTGCGGGCTGGACAGCCCCACATTCGTGTGCAGATAAACTGGGAGGAACAACCGAGGAGCAAGACAGACTGAGCAACCCAGGGCTCCTGTATCAGGAAAAAAACCCCTCAAAACTTCTGACTGAAAATGCCTGTGGGGTTTAAGGTGGCAGCGGGAGAAACTTTTAGCCTCATAGGAGAGTTCGTTGGAGAGACCCACAGGGTCCTAGAACGTATGCAAGCCCACTCACCTGGGAAACAGCACCAGAAGGGCTCACTTTGATTGTGGGTAGTGGCGGAAGTGACTGAAAACTGGCAGAGGAAAGCAAGTGGCACTGTTCCCTCTAAGACCCCTTTCCCACATACAGCTTCACAAAGCAGCAATGTGTGTTGCCCCCACCCTGGTGAACACCTAAGGCTCTGCTCCTTACTACCTAACAGGCATTTGGAGACAAAACAAATGGCCCATATGAAAGAAGACATCAAAGTTCCAGAAAAAACACAACTAAGCAATGAAGAGATAGCCAACCTATCACATGCACAGTTCAAAACACTGGTAATCAGGATGCTCACAGAAATGGCTGAGTATTGGTGCAAAATAGAGAAAAAAGTGAAGGGTATGAAAAGTGAAATAAAGGAAAATGTACAGGGAACCAACAGTGACGGGAAGGAAACCAGGACTCAAATCAACGGTTTGGAGCAGAAAGAAGAAAGAAACATTCAATCAGAACAGAATGAAGAAGCAAGAATAAAAAAAAAAAAAAATGAGGAGAGGCTTAGGAACCTCCAAGACATCTTTAAATATTCCAACATCCGAATTATAGGCATGCCAGAGGAGAAAAGGAAGAGCAAGAAATTGAAAATTTATTTGAAAAAATAGTGAAGGAGAACTTCCCCAATCTGGCAAAGGAAATAGACTTCCAGGAAGTCCAGGAAGCTCAGAGAGTCCCAAAGAAGTTGGACCCAAGGAGGAACACACCAAAGCACATCATAATTACACTACCCAAGATTAAAGATAAGGAGGGAATCTTAAAAGCAGCAAGAGAAAAGAAGAGAGTTACCTACAAAATGGTTCCCATTAGACTATGAGCTGATTTCTCAAAGCAACCTTGCAGGCAAGAAGGGGCTGGAAAGAAGCATTTCAAATCATGAAAGGCAAGGACCTACATCCAAGATCACTGTATCCAACAAAGCTATCATTTAGCATGGAAGGGCAGATAAAGTGCTTCTCAGATAAAGTCAAGTTATAGGAGTTCATCATCACCCAGCCCTTATTATATGAAATGTTAAAGGGACTTATCTAAGAAAAAGAAGATAAAAAAATATGAGCAGTAAATTGATAACAAACTCACAGCTATTAACAACCACACCTAAAACAAAAACAAAAACAAACTAAGCAAACAACTAGAACACAAACAGAATCACAGAAATGGACATCGCATGGACAGTTATCAGCAGGGGAGTGGGAGGGAGAGGGGGAAAAGGTACAGAAAATAAGTAGCATAAATGGTAGGTAGAAAACAGACAGGGAGAGGTTAAGAATAGTCTAGGAAATGTAGAAGCCAAAGAACCTATATACATGACCCATGGACATGAACTAAAGGGGGAGAATGTGGGTGGGAGTGGGTGTGCAGGGTAGAGGGGAATAAAGGAGAGAAAATGGGACAACTGTAATAGCATAATCAATAGAATATACTTAAAAAAATATATATAATGCACTGAGTTCAAGATTGATTTGCCTAATTCTAATTTACTGGAATTTTACCAATACAAAATCCTACATTCATTGAGATTATACAAAGATTTCTAAATCAAGAAATTAATTATCAAAATCCTTTGTCAAAAAGTTCTATGGAACCTTATTATTATTAACTATAAAGCAGATTTTTAAAGAAAAAATGCATATCCTGCAACCTGGACAAGAGAGGTTAATTAATAAAATACCAAAATGACCTCACGGTCAAGGACTTTCACCTAGAGAAGATACCAGAGTTAGAATTAATGAAAGATTATAATGGTAATTTTATTTTGTGTAGGAACACAATTTTAAAACACAAATTGTAAGTCCTTTTTTTCTTCTTTTCATCTCTAGTTTAAGAACTGATTACCCTTTATTTCCCAATCCTCTTTTTTTCCCCTTAGAAACTTTTTGCTCTAACACAGCAATGTTCAACCAGTGTACGGCAACACACTGGTGTACTAGAAGAATTTTAAAATATGCAATATCTGACCATTTAGTCAGTGGCACTGACCTCTTCTCCCTTAGATTATAAAAACAAAAATAACAACAACAAGATAGACAAGTGCCAACACAACCATAATCATCTGGTGTGAATGAGTCAAAATTATAGCTACTTTTTTTTGTCAGTTTGGCAAAAAATTTTGGTATGCCACAGAATGTTAGTAATTAGTTTATATGTGCCATGAGATGAAAAAGGTTGAAAATTGCTGTTCTAATAGATAGTGTTAAACAAAAAACTTAACTCCCATGCCTGAAAGCCTTTTAAAAGAAAAGAGTTTATTGGGCCACAGTGGAGCAGTCCAAATCACCAGTAGCACCACTAGGTTTGCTGTCCTGGAGTGACAGGTGTTTTTTATACATAAAGTAGGAGAAAGAAAGAGGTAAGTTTTTTTTGAAAGATTCACATTGGCTACAGACAAGGTAGGCCAGGTAAGGTAAAGAAGGGCTAGTTCTACAATAGGTGCAGAGAGTCCTTAAGAAAAAAGTGTTTGGAACTTTGGATTGGTTGTGGGAAACAGTCCTAAAAGTTATACATATGCAGGGTGGTTGGCTGGTAGATGCCTGGACATTGATCCAAAGTTCCAACAAACATTCAGGAACGTCAGCAGTCTTTTCTCAAAAGTACCCAGCTCTTAAGAGATTCTTTCTCTCTTTCAGCCAGCTGTAAATTAATTTAGAACTTCTCAGAATTTTTTTTTGTCATTAGAGCAAGTCACTTTAAGAATCTTGACATTTTCTAAACCCATCTCTATGGTCAATTAGTATTCGACAAAGGGGGAAGCATAAAATGGAGTAAAAATAGCTTCTTCAACAAATGGTGTTGGGAGATGTGGACAGCTACATGCAAAAAAAATGAAACTCAACCACCAACTTACACCATACACAAAAATAAACTCAAGATGGATAAAAGACTTAAACAAAGTCATGACACCATAAAAGTCCTAGAAGAGAACATAGGCAGAAAAATCTCAGATATTCCACGCAGCAATATTTTCATTGATATATCCCCTAGGGCAAGGGACATAAAGGAAAGAATAAGTAAATGGGACTTCATCAAATTAAAAAGCTTCTGCATGGTTAAAGAAAACAACAGGAAAATGAAAAGGGAGCCAACTGTTTGGGAAAATATATCTGCCAATGATAGCTCAAACAAGGGTTTGATCTCCAAAATACATAAAGAACTCACACAACTCCACTCCAGGAAGACAGACAATCCAATTAAAAAATGGGCAAAGGACCTAAACAGACACTTCTCCAAGGAGGACATACAGAGGGCCCAGAGACATATGAAAGGACACTCAGCATCACTAGTCATCAGAGAGAGGCAAATTAAAACCACAATGAGATACCAATTCACACCAATAAGAATGGCCATAATAAACAAATCAACAAACAACGAGTGCTGGTGAGGACGTGGAGAAAAGGGAACCCTAGTGCACTGTTGGTGGGAATGCAGACTGGTGCAGCCTGTGGGGAAAACAGTATGGAATTTCCTCAAGAAATTAAAAATGGAACAGCCTTTTGGCCCAGCAATACCACTGCTGGGAATATACCCTCAGAATCCTGAAACACCAATTCAAAAGAACCTATGCACTCCAATGTTCACAGCAGCACAATTTACAACAGCCAAGTGCTGGAAAGAACCTAAGTGCCCATCAGTAAATGAGCAGATCAAAAAAACTATGGTACATTTACACAATGGAATACTGTGCAGCATAAAGAAAGAAGGAGCTCCTGTCCTTCACGACAGCATGGATGGAACTGGAGAGCATTATGCTAAGTGAAATAAGCCAGCTGGTGAAACACAAATACCATATGATCTCACCTATAAGTGGAACATAATCAACAAAGCAAACAAGCAAGCAAAATATAACCAGAGACAATGAAGTAGAGAACTAACAGTAACCAGAGAGGAGTATGTGTGTGGAGGAGGGGATAACACGGAAAGAAGAGGAAGGGTTGTCAAGGAACATGTATAAAGGACCCACGGACAAAGCCAAAGGCGGTAGGATTGAGGGTGGGAGGTGGCAGTGGGTGGGGCAGGGCAAAGGGGTGGTGGGAAAACAGAAACAACTGTACATGAACAACAATAAAAAAAAGAATCTTGACATTGTCTATGTTCCCTTGGAGGTTATTCTTTAAAAGCTGAGCTGATAATCCAACTTGTGCCTAAATTAAAAGTCAAGAGCCTAACAAGAGGATGAAACAGCCAATACAATAACCCCTCATACATTCACTTTAATTCCTAAAACAACTCTGAATTTTTAGGTTCATTTTATCAATAAGAGTACTAAACTTCAAAAACGTTAAGTAATTTGGTCAAAGTCACTAAAACAAATAAACAAACAGAAAACAAAGCTCAGACACAGCACTCAAACACAAATCCTAAACCTTTAATTTTCACTCTTTATAAATTCATCACAGCTTAATATGCTGGAAAAAAGAGCTGAAATGAATCCATTTCATACAAAAAACCCAAATACACTCATGAGACTCCCAACAAACAAAAATTCACATGGTCCTACATAATCTCTGAGCCTCTCTAACATCTGTGTCTCAGTTTTCTCATCTGTATATTGCAAGTAATATCTTCCCTAGGAAACCTCAGAGCTGAGAGGACCATTCTAGACAGCAGAAGAAAAACCATTTTAGTTTGGAAGCCCCTACTGTTCTAAACCAAAGTAATCCATTAAAATAATTTTAAAAGATATACAATAATTCTAGTTTGAAATAAATAATACTTTTTATATACAGAATCTGTAATGACAGAAAGCAGGTCAAGGGTAGCCTGTGACAAGCGGTCCAAGGAAGAGATTAACTGTAAAGGGATACAAGGGCATTTCTGGAGTGATAAAAATATCCTCTCTATGTGTCTGTGGTTGGGGGTTTGCATGGGTATACACGCTTGTAAACTCATTAACTGTACACTTAAAATAGGGTTAGTTCATTGTGCGGTAAATTACAGCTAAATAAAGTTGATTTAAAAAGGAACAAAAGACAGAATCAAGACCAGACCATATAGAAAAGTTCTCCCCCACAAGAACAATCTCTTCTGAGAGAAAAAGAAAAGGGAAAAAGAGCTACCTAAAAGGTTGAATTTCTAACTTTCTCTTAATTTTATTCCAATGGATATAAAATTCAAGAAATAAAAAATAGTCTGCAGTGTTTTTATTCTAAAACTTTTAGAGTTTCTGTAACTCTCTGGTGAAAACAGGGATTCCTTTTTCTTGACAGAGTTATTTACCTCTAATATCTTCAATAGAAAGTCCTTCAGGTTATTAAAATAATAATCTTTGAAACGTAAGACATGTCCCAGGAAATAATAGCTTTCCAGAAGGAGGTGGCATAAAGCAAAACAAAAAGCTAATGAACTTTTCCCTACCTCCTACTCACAACTCTTTCCCATCATTTCTCATTTCTAATGAAACCATTTGTAGATTCTGCAATATTTTTTGGACAAAACTGTTTTAATTAATACATTTCAAAATGATTAGATAGTCAAATTAATTATACTATGCTATCAACAACTGAATTCTCATAGACTAAGTTTAATGGGCAAAGCACAATATTTTCACTGGCCTTTGTTCTCTATGACCGTTTAATGTCTAATTCTTCCCTTCCTAAAGGCATATATCACATCAGAATGTCTAATTTTTATCCCATTCTACAAATTTACAGTCATTAATTAATCCAGATAGTGGCTACTAAACAAGGAATTTTCAGTGAACTTGTGCTATATAAAAATTCACCCTCATGGGAAGGGAATAGACAAAGAACATGTATCAGCAACCCACAGACATGGACAACAATGTAGGAATGCACTGAGGGAGTAGGGAGTGGGATGGAGAGAGGGAGGGCAAAGGGGGAAAGGTTGGGACAACTGTAATAGAATAATAATAAAAAATTATTACAATTTCTGGCCAAGATGAAGGCGTAGGTAGACACATTGTGCCTCCTCCCACAACCAAAAGAAAGACAACAACAATTTAAAAACAAAAAACAAACAGAACTGACAGAAATCAAACTGTAAGGAAGTTTGAGAACAAAGGAGTTAAAGAACACACACTCATCCAGATCGGTAAGAGGGGTGGCGATGGGCATGTGGAGAGGACTCACCACAAGGCAGTGACTAGAGCACCCACTGAGGCAGCGGATTGTGGAGTGGGGCACACAAGTCTGCAGCTGGCAGACCCAGCCGTGGCTGGTGGGACAGGCAGTCCCACATTTGCACACAGATAGACTGGGGTGAACAACTGGGGAGCGAGACAGATTGCACAACCCAGGGCCCCAGCATGGGGAAATAAAGCCTGAAACCACTGATTGAAAACACCTGTGGGGGTTAAGGAGGCAGCGGGAGAAACCCCCAAGGGAGTTCACTGGAGAGACCTACAGGGTCCTAAATGTACACAAACCCACCCACATGGGAATCAGCACCAGAAAGGTCCAATTTGCTTATGGGAAGCGGGGGAACTGAATGAAAGCCAGTAGAGAGCAGAGAAAGTATCACTGTTTCCTCTCGGACCCCACCCCCACATACAGCTTCACAATGCAGCAAGGTGGGTTACCCCTCCCAGGTGAACACCTAAGGCTCCACCTCTCACTATGTAACAGGTGCATCAAGACCAAAAAAAAAAAAAAAAAAAAAAAAAAAAAAAAAAAAAAAAAAAAAAAAAAAAAAAAAAAAAAAAAAAAAAAAAAAAAAAAAAAAAAAAAAAAAAAGGCCTGAATGGAAGAACAGATCAAGGCTCTAGAAAAAATAAAATACAACTAAGCAACAAAGAGATAGCCAACCTATCAGATGCACAGTCCAAACAATAGTAATCAGGATGCTCACAGAATTGGTTGAATTTGGTCATAAATTTGATGAAAAAATGAAGGCTATGCTAAGTGAAATAAAGGAAAATGTATAGGGAACCAATAGTGATGGGAAGGAAACTGGGACTCAGATCAACAGTGTAGACCAGAAGGAAGAAAGAAACATCCAACCAGAAAAGAATGAAGAAACAAGAATTCAAAAAAATGAAGAGAGGCTTAGGAACCTCCAGGACATCTTGAAACGTTCCAACATCTGAATTATAGGGGTACCAGAAGGAGAAGAGGAAGAGCAACAAGTGGAAAAGTTATTTGAACAAATAATGGAGAACTTCTCCAATCTGGCACAGGAAATAGAATTCCAGGAAGTCCAGGAAGCTCAGAGAGTCCCAAAAACCTTGGACCCAAGGAGGAATACACCAAGGCACATCATAATCACATTACCTAAGATTAAAAATAAGGAGAGAATCCTAGAAGCAGAAAGAGAAAAGGAGACAGTTACCTACAAAGGAATTCCCATAAGACTGACAGCTGATTTCTCAAGAGACCTTACAGGCAAGAAGGGGCTGGAAAGAAGTATTCTAAGTCACGAAAGGCAAGGATTTACATCCAAGATTGCTCTATCCAGCAAAGCTTTCATTTAGAATGGAAGGGCAGATGAAGTGTTTCTCAGATAAGGTCAAGTTAAAGGAGTTCATCATCACCAAGCCCTTATTATATGAAATGTTAAAGGGATTGATCTAAGAAAAAGATGATAAAAAATATGAACAGTAAAATGACAGCAAATTCACACTTATTAACAACCATATCTAAAACAAAAACAAAAGCAAACTAAGCAAACAACTAGAACAGGAACAGAATCACAGAAATGGACATGACATGAAGGGTCATCAATAGGGGACTGGGAATGGGAGAGAGGAGGAAAAGGTACAGAGAATAAGTAGCATAGATGGTAGGTAGAAAATAGACAGGGGGAGGGTAAGAATAGTATAGGAAATGTAGAAGCCAAAGAACTAATATATATAACCCATGGACATGAACTAAAGCGGGGCAATGTGGGCAGGAAGGGGTATGCAGGGCGGAAGGGAGTAAAGGGGGGGAAAATGGGACAACTGTAACAGCATAATCAATAAAACATATTTTTTAAAAGTTTGCAATAAAAACAGATTAAATAACTTTTTAAAAATTCAGACCATCCCCTGATAAATCCCATTCTCTTCATATGGCCCTAAAGTAATATGAATTAACTTAGAATTTCTTGGTGTGGGGGTTTGGAAAGAGCCACCCCAAGATATGCCTCAGTGATATGTAGATTATTTTGAGCTAAAAAGCTACTGAGACTCTGTGGGATCAAGAGAAATTTCATCCTGCCCTTCCCCCAACCACCACCAGCCCCAACCATCTAGAGGAATTTGAATTAGGGACCTTGCCCATAATATGAGATTATCAGAGAAAACCTTTTTTGACCTATGTATTAAATTTCTATTTATTAAACATCTGCTCTTCCTAACATCCTGCAATGACTCCTTGAAGCTCCCCAAGGCACCTTACATTAGAATGTCACATATACGCATTTTCCCTTTCTGTCTTAGAACTTCTCATGTATGGGGGGGGCAGTCTCTGACACTTATCTATGTGGGGTTCCCATACATATGTATGTAATTAAACTTGAGTTAATCTGTCTCATGTTTGATTATTAGATCAGCCAAAAAGCCCTGAGGGTAGATGAAAGTTTTTGGTCCTTCTTCAACGGCAATTACATTTCATAGTTAACTCTGTGTAGACTGTGCCCCATTTAGAAATATTAGAAATATAACCCCAAATCTGTTTAGGGGGATGCAACCATTTAAATTAAAATTAAAATTATTCCCTACTGCATACTTTTCCTAACAAAATGGTATAATCATTGCTTAAACTTCTTGTTTAGGCAGTATATGTATAGTAAGAACTCTTAGTCCAGGCCCTGGATGGTGTGGCTCAGTGAACTGAGTGCCAGCCTGTGAACCAAAGGGTTGCTAGTCGATTCTCAGTCAGGGCACATGCCTGGGTTGCAGGCCAGGTCCCCAGTAGGGGTCCCCTGAGAGGCAACCACACACTGACATTTTTCTCCCTCTCTCTTTCCCTTCCCCTCTCCCTAAAAATAAATAAAATCTTTTAAAAAAGAGAACTCTTAGTTCAGGTAGTGGACAGAAAATATATGGGCAAATGTTATACTGTCTTTCATCTACCAGACCAAACACAGATTCATCTTTCAAAATAACTGGAATTCCTAGCTATGCAATACATTAAATTGCTACATAACCACAAGGAAAGAATACCATGTCTACATGTAAATTTCACACCCAGTCAACAACCATCTCCCTGAATTTTTTTGATATCTTGAAGTTATAACTTCCTTCTGCGGCCAGGATTATACTGCCCATTAAATTGAATAATGGGCTGTTTGGCAAGCCAGAAACTGGCTCAATCAACACAGCATACCAAAGGAAGAAAAAGTAAACTGGAATAGACTTCTACAAAGGTCTGATTGCTTAAATCATTTAGTGGAAGTAAAAGCCACAGAACAGGGAAAGGCAAATATGTGGCCAGTCAAAGTTATATAAATGTGCAAAGGATGCCAAAGGGGAAAAAAGCTTGCCCTTAAGAAGAGAAAAAAATATAACAATTCAACCTAAGCTTTTTGCTTATTTACTGACAGTAAAAGGGTACTTTCAGAGAAGGAAATTAAGAATTTAAGTTAACTCTCTACAAGGTTCTTATCTGTGTGTGTGTGTGTGTGTGTGTGTGTGTGTGTGTGTGTGTGTGGAGAGGCAGTATTATTACCTTATGTCTCTCAAAACTTTCTTTCTGTATTCTTCTATCTCAGATGGTATAACCCAATCATTTAAGCCAAAAACTTAATCAACTGAATTATATATAAAGATATATGAGCAAAAGTAACAGCCTTTTCACTGCCTCTTTACCTCCAGTCTTATTCTCCCTCTGGACAGATGAGAATGACCTAACTCAAGTGAAATCTGATCACTCCCCAGTTTCAAATCCTTCAACGTCATGTCACTGCCTACAAGATAAATCCAAGCTAGAAATACAGTATGAAAAGTCCACATCATTAAACCTTTCTCTCCATTCTTATCTCTCCATCCTTATCTCTCCCTATTCCACTATCTCATACTAAAACTTGAACTAATTTATGGTTCCTTACAAAATAAATAAAAATAAATAAGCCACGCTATTTCACACTTTCATATATACTCAGATAGCTCCCCTTAACTCAAATGCTTTCCCTAATTCATCTTGATAACCACCCAGCAGCCACCTCTTCACCCAATTCCTCCTTCACCCAATTAAGACTCAGATGATCTCCTAGTTTTTCCAATTCCTTAAATTGGTTATTTTTCCATAGTTTTTTGGTGTGGTAGGTAAAATAATGGCCCTCAAATATGTCCACACTTTAACCCTCCAAAATCTGTGAATGTTAACTTACATTGCAAAAGTTACCCATAAGTGGGGTTAAAAACTTTGAGATGAGGAGTTAAAATCATCATCCAAGTTTACCCTGATAAGCCCCATCTAATTACGTTAAGTCCTTAAAATGATTGTTAAACTGGACCTACTGCTGCTGGTTTTAATGATGGAAGAAGAGATTATGAGTCAAGGAATATGAGTGGCCTCTAAAGCCAAAAAAGGCAAGGAGATGAATCCTCCTGCAATGTGTCCAGAAAGAAACACAGCTCGACTGACATCCTGATTTTAGCCCAGTGAGACAATTCAGATTTCTGACCTACAGAATCAAAAGATAATAAATGTGTGTTCTTTTAAGCCACTAAGTTTGTGGTAATTTGTTATAGCAGCAACAAAAGACAAATCCACTTGGGAACAGTTTCATGATGCTGTATTATTACTGTGTCAGTTTGAGGGTAGGAACTCTCTATCTTAACTTAAAATTGTATTCCCGGCACCTAACACAGCTCCTGTCCACAGAGACGCTCGACATTATTTTAGAACTGACACATGTTCATAATTTAATTCCAAAGATCCTAGTACTACAATTAAAAGATTTTTCTTCAATCCAGAATCTCAACTGGCAATATAAATTGCTTTCGTTCTTCATTAATCATTCTAGGCACAGAGATCTATTAATACCAGTTTATTTCTTCTAACTTTTATTAACAGGGCAAGTCTTCCCACAGAACTTGCACATAGGTAGTAGCTTTTATTAAAATCCATGGTCCTCTTTCATATCAGATCACATATTCTTAAAAAATCATAAGTATTGTCATTAGGAACATATTTTTAATTCTATAAATTTCAAGATCCACTAAAAACAATTTCATTTATCCCCTATTTTAACTTAGGTCCCCTGAATATCTAACAAAATAAATTACTACTGGAAGTTTCTCTCTTAAATCAAGAATTTAAAAATACTAAGAATGTACCAAAGTGACATTTCATAAACCAAACTTTACATGATTTCCCCATTTCAGAGACATGGTCAATACTACGGGTTATCAGCGAACATTTTTTAGGGCACAACAGGCTCCCACCTCTGTAGTAATTAAGTGTTTTACAAGCATTCGTAATCATTACAATGGCCTTAAGGAAGTAGTTCTATATATTATGCCCATGGGGGTTGGGATGGGAGGTCTCAGAGGGATTAAGCAGCTTTTGTTTTTATTGTTGTTTTATTTATTTTTATTTAAAAATTTAATCCTTGTTGTATTTCTGACATTACCATTTAGTCCCCTTATACCACCATCCTACCACCAATCACCACACTGTTGTCCATGTGCATGAGTCCTTTTCCTTGTTGCTCAACCCCACCACCCCCAACCGCCCGCACTAGCTGTCATCTGCTCTCCATCTATTAAGTCTGTCTCTCTTTTCTTGTTAGTTCACTTTGGTCACTAGATTCCACATATGAGTGAAACCACATGGTACCTGTCGTTCTCTGACTGGCTTACTTCATCTATACAATGTTCTCCAGGTCCATCCATACTGTTGCAAAGGGGAAATTTTTTTCTTTTTTTATGGCCAAGTAGAATTCCATTGTGAAAATGTCCCACAGTTGTTTTACTCACTCATATATTGATGGATACTTGGGCAGCTTCCATATCTTGCTGACTGTAAATAACGCATCAATGAACATAGGGGTGCTTATATCTTTCAAATTAGTACTTTGGGTTCCTTTGGATATATTCCCAAAAGTGGGATTGCTGGGTCAAAAGGCAGATCCAGTTTTAATTTTTTGACATATCTCCATATTGTTTTCCACAGTGGCTGAACCAGTATGCATTGCCACCAACAGTACAAAATGGTTCCTCTTTCTCCACATCCTCACCAGCATTTGTTGTTTCTTGATTTATTGATGATAGCTATTCCGAAAAGTATGAGATATCTCATTGTAGACTTAATTTGCATTCCTCTGACGATTAGTGACATTGAGGATGTTTCCATGCTTATTGGCCATCTGTATGTTCTCTTTGGAGAAGTGTCTATTCAGGCTCTTTGCCCATTTTTTAATTAGGTCATTTGTTTTTTTTGGTGTCGAGTTTTGTAAGTTCTTTATAAATTTTGGATATTAACCCCTCATAAGATGTATCAGTGAGTATTTCTCCCATTATGTGGGTTGCCTTTTTATTTTGTTGATCTTTTCCTTTGCTGTGCAAAACCTTTCTAATTTGATGTCATCTCATTTGTTTATTTTTCTTTTGTTTCACTTGCCTGGGGAAATACATCCAATAAAAATTTCTAGAGCAATATTCAAGATTTTGCTACCCATGTTTTCTTCTACAATTTTTATGACTTTTGGCCTAAAATTTAAGCCTTTGACCCATTTTGAATTTATTCTTTTGTGTGGTGAAAGAAAGGTGATATAGTTTGATTTTTCTG
>PVIA01010672.1:0-22701 GCA_004024845.1 Tonatia bakeri
TAATAAAATATTCTAGGTATATAATCTTCTAACATTTAACAAAAAGGGATTTTCTAGGTACGAACAATCTGGTAGGTGAAAAGCACAGTGAGCCTCAATTGCAATGCCATGATACTAAAACCAGTTCTTCTGGAATGAAGCCAATCGCACATTAAAATTTTCAAAATTGTTTACAACAGACTCCAACTGGCTAAAAAATGTAAGGAAATTAAGTGGGCTCGCAAAATCTACTTTAAACAGGGCCCTCAACAGAAAAAGTATTCTTTAGAGTATGTGGGGGACAGGTCTCTTTTTTTTCTTTATTCCTCTATTCCAGTTTCATTTATTTTTGTCAAAAGGAAAGACAGCAATCTTTGACCTTTTCTGTGATCTTTTCAAATGGTTTAATTATTTAAGATTTGTCTTTGGGAAATTAATTTAGGTCATTCAAAATCACTTTATATTAAAGGTATTCAAGAGGTCAAGGAATATTACAACAAATATATCTACATCACGAAATACTGATACAAGCCAGCATAATTTTTATTACTTTTGAGGCATTCCATATTCTTCTTAAAATAACCTTCCAAGAATCTTACACGTGGCATCTGAAAGCAAAGCCAAACAACTCCTTAGCTCCAGCAACATATCCAGGGGCCAAAAGATGCTGGCCCCTCATGCTCACAGAGGCCCCAGGCCATCCTTGAAGACCTATGGTCTCTCTTCCAGGGCCTGGAAGAGGTAAGGGACACGCTTTCCTCGCTCCCGTACAACCCTGTTCCCCAAGGTGGGAAGCCTCTGAGAATGCTGACAGCAAGCTGAAGGGAATTCCTATGCCCGATTCTGCTGGAAGCTGTTATTTTGTTTTGCTACAGCGGGTGGGCTGTCTTTCAGTCCTACTCTGTCACTTGCCACACAGTGACGCAGAATCAGCCTGCACACTACATCTGGTGTGACTGAATTGGAGCCATTCTTAGTAGCTAATGTGTCAACTCCAATCAGAAGCCTCAAGGCAGCATGAAGCAGGAACAATATGGAAATGCTAGGTTGTTATATTAAGAGGAATATCATCATAAGGTTTTATTTCTGGTAAGTGTCCAGAAATAAAAATAACAGAAAATTTATCTCTGCTGATTGGATCTTAAAAGAAAATCTCAGGCCCAAAGTGGGATTGTGTACTAGGTCAAAGATCTAAGGTGCAGGCCTAAGATCTAACAAGCCTGCACATCACACATCAAAGAAGTCATAATTACCCCTAGGAAGCGTGTGTCTTCCCTCTGTGAAAGGTGATGGTGCAGTTTTTTGTTATCACCGAATGTCATTCAATGCATTTGTGAAGCAAGGTTAACACCACCACCTCAGATTACCCTGTATGATTCTTATGGTGGCTCAGATCTGCACAGCTGAGCCTTCACACCAAGGACTTTTACATTTCAGTGCTGTTACCAAACGTGTTTGATGGGCCTTGAGCCTCAAGTCTTAGGGAATTAAGATGTAGGAGACACCTTAGGATGATATTCCTCTTAATATAACAACCTAGCATTTCCATACTGTTCCCAACACCTTACTTCATAAATGCTATAGCATGAAAGGAGATCCAAAATGAAGAAAATTAAATGCAAATCACCTACTACCTTTCCCAAGAATACATATCAGGAGCATCAGCACATGAAAGGGTGGCTAGCACATTGTAGAATTTGGGGCTAGGGAATTTTAAGCATAGCTCTGAAAATCAATAGGACAGAAGTCAACATTAAGAAAAAGTCAATAAATCCTGATAACACAGGACAAGCAGAAAACCTGATTCATGAGTTTTCTGCCTGCTCTTTCCTTGCTCAGTCCAACAGGTGTTGATTGTTCCATGTACTAACCAATACTGATTTGTTGGCACTGGCTCTGAATACCTGCACGGACAGAACAAACCTACTTAAAAGCAGGTTGCTGGTAATGAACTATGATTATTTTTTGAGAATTTCTGGAATCTGAACTATTCTAGTGTAGATTTTAACTACAAAAACAAAATGATTAAGAAGATATTTTGGGAATATTTCTCCCTGTCTGTGGCCTGCATTTTCATTCTCTTGACAGTGTTTTTTTTGCGGAGCAGAAACCATTAATTTTAATAAAACCCAGCACATCAATTCCTTCTTTCATGGACTGCATATTTAGTGTCATATCTAAAAAGTCATCACCAAACTCCAGGTCATCTAGGTTTTCTCCTGTGTTATTTTTTAGGAGTTTTATAGTTTTACCGTTTGCATTTAGGCCTCTGATACATTTTGAGCTAATTTTTGTGAAGGCTGTGAGTTCTAGGTCTAGGTTCTTTTCTTTTTTTTTTGGCATGCAAATGTCCAGTTGCTCCAGCACCATTTGATGAAGAGACACTCCTTGTTCTATTGTATTGCCTTGCTCCAGTGTTAAAGACCGGTTGGCGATATTTAGGTGGGTCTATTTTTGGCTCTCTACAGCACCAAGAGTGAGCCCTAAAACAAATTTTGAGCTCTGGGTGGTTATGACATGTCAACATAGGTTCCTAGACCACAAAACACATACCATCTGGTGGGAGATGTTGACAGTGGAGGAGGCTATGCGACGTGGGCCCAGGGGATACAGAAAATGTCTTTGTACCTTACACTCAATTTTGCTGTGAACCTACCTAAAACTGCTCTGAAAAATAAAGTCTATTTAAGAAAATAAAAATAAAAATATAACTGACCAGGCGAGAACAAAAGATATATTGGTAACTAATATAAATTTGCACATTTGTATTTGAGTAATTTCAGATTATTAACCTGACAAAATACACAAACAATAGAAAACTATCACAACTTGGCAGCTGTGAGCAAGGCAGCTGCTTGGCTCACTTGGACACATCCCACCCTGTGTCACACAGGTGAGCCTCCTTCCCTGACAGGCCAGTGCTTGTAATGTGCACGTCAGCCAACCCAATACTGGGCTGCACAGCACGAAATCTACCCATTTTAAGCATAGACCTAAATAAACTTTAGTAAATTGCAGAGTTGCATAATCGTCACCACAATGCAGTTCTAGAACATTCCGTCACCCTAAGGGTAGGCTTGTGTCCATTTGTAGTCAATCCTGTTGCCAACCCTTGCCACAGTCACCTTCATTCTCCTCTCTGTCTCCAGGTGTGTCTTCTCTGAACTTTTCACACTAGTGGCATCGTGATGCAGTCATATGATGTGTGGCCTTGGGAGCTGGCTTCTCTCACTCAGCACGGTGTTTGTGAAGTTTAGCCACGTGGCAGCTGTATTCCATTGTATGAATGTGACAAACACTGTTTACACACTCACCAGTCAGTGGACACATTTGGATTATTTCCTTTTTTTTCCCCTATAAACAAAGGCTGCTGAGAATGCTTCAAACATCAAGTCTTTGTGTGAACATGTCCTTTCTCTTTGGTAGATGCCTAGGAGTGGAATTGCTGAGTCACATGGTACATTTATGTTTAATTTTTAAGAACATGTGAACTGTGGTTTCATCACTTTGCATTCCTGTCCATGATGTATGAGAATCCTGTTTCTGTATATCTTTGGTTACCTTTGCTTAATGGCATATTATAGTTTTAAAATCAGAAAATATAAGTCTCCCACTTCATTTTCTGCCTTTTAGGTTATAGTTACTCAAATGGTATGACGTGGTAGCTCACTGGTTTTAATTTGCACTTCTGTAATGAATGTTAAACATATTATAATGTGCTTATTGGTCATATGTGTACTTTGGTAAAATGTCTGTTCGAATCTGTTGCCCATTTTTAAATTATTTCACGTGTTTTGTTTTATATCTGGTTAGAAAGGCTTTATCAGATAGAAGATTTGCAAATATTGTTTCCTGGTCTGTGGTTTGTCTTTCACTTTCTTAATAGTGCTTTTTAATGTGCAAAAGTTTTAAACTTTGTTGGAGTCTAATTTATCAGTATTTCCTTTATGTATTGTACCTTTGATGTCATATCTAAGAACCCTTTGCCTAACTTAATATTATATTTACTTCTATGCTTTTTTTTATTTTTTAGAGAGGGAAGGGAGGGAGAAAGAGAGAGAGAAACATCAGTGTGCGGTTGCTGGGGGACATGGCCTGCAACCTAGGCATGTGCCCTGACTGGGAATCGAACCTGCAATGCCTGACTTCTATGCTTTTTAAATAAATGTTTTATAGTCTTTGCTCTAACATTAAGTATGTGATCCACTTTGAGTTGACTAATGTATATGAAGTTAGGTAGAAGTTTAATCTTTTTTACAGGTGGATATTCATTTTGCCCGGCATCATTTGTTGAAAAGACTATCCTTTTCCCATTGAGTTGCCTTGGTTCCTTTGATGAAAAATCAAATGACCACACATAAAAGAGTTCATTCTCTGGACTTTCAGTTCTGTTTATCTGATTATTTTAAGTATCTACCTCTACATCTACATCATATCTTTATGCTAGTACCACACTGTCTTGGTTACAGTATTAAGTGTTGAAATTGGAAGTCTGAGTTTTCCAACTTTGTTATTCTACTCCAAAATTGTTTTGGATATGGTGGGACCTTTATTTATATTTTAGAATCATGTTGCCAATTTTATCAACTGAAAAAAAAAAAAAAAAAAAGAGTGCCAGCCTGAGAACCAAAAGGTCACTGGTTCAATTCCCAGTCCAGGGCACATGCCTGGTTGTGGGCCAAGTCCTCAGTTGTGGGTGTGCGAGAGGCAACCGAATGTCTTTCACATTGATGTTCCTCTCCCTATCTTTCTCCCTCCTTTCCCCTTTCTCTAAAAGTAAATAAATAAAATAAAATAAAATAAAACCCTCAATAGTTGCAAACAACCAAATCCTGCTGAGATTTCCGACAGGCGTTACACCGAATCTTTAGACCAATTTGGGGAGAATTTCCATTTTAATAATATTGAATCTTATTATCAGGGAAAATCAATTCCCTGACATGCTTTTAAAGACATGTATGATCTTACCAAATATTTTCAAACAATTCTATGTCAAAAATTTTCGGATAAATAACCTCCTACTTCATGATTGAAGGAAACTTTAAAGCTATACAAAAAACTTTGTATCCAATTAAAAAAAGAACTCTGAAACAATCACAAAGTTAAAGGAAAGTTCCAAGAAAATCATATAACTTTTTCTTTCTTGAATCATTTGAGGGTGAGTCACTGACCTTATATCCCAACAACCTCAAATGATTTAGGCCCTAAAGTTTGGGGGTATTTCCAACAAACAAGTATATTTTCCTCCACCAGCCAATTCAGGCATCAAAATCAGGACACTGTGGATACATTTCTTCCATTAATGCTGTTCAAGTTCCAATCAGACCTTACTCAAGCTCTGCCAGTGTCCCAATGATATCTGACAGCAAAGGGTCCAGTGAAGAGTCTCACCCTACATTTAAGCTGTCGACTCTGTCCAGATGGAGCCTCAGAGCTTCCCTGACCCTATGACAATGGCATTCATGAAGATGACAGGCCGCTGTGCTGTTGTGTTCTCCTCAGGTTGAGTGTTTGATGTCCCCATGATTAGATCCAGGTGAAGCAACCTTGATACAGTGTCCCTCACTGCAACCCCCCCAGTGACACTCAAGGCCCCTTGTCTCACTGTTGAGGAGGTTCACTTTGGTCTCTTGGTTCAGGCTTCTCCACTGTGAAGGTTCTCTCCTCTCCTTTATAATTAGAAACTGGTTGGTAGACAGCTACCATGTAAATCCTTGTTACTCACTGGACTTTCAATCTGTCATCTACTTATATGTGAATGGTCAGATAATTGCCCATTTCATTTGAAGTGTTATAACCTACTGCAATACTCATTTGGATGCTCCGAGTGCCCCAGTTTGGCCCGTGGGAGTCCCTGTAAGCTGGCTCCCTGGTCCTTTTGGCATGCCCTTCCTAATGCTGTGAGCACTTCCTTGTTTCTCACACAGACGTTCAGGGTCATCTCGTGCATTTCCCTTCCCAGTCTGAAATCAGCCTCTTCTCAGAGAAGCCCTGGCTCATTTGAGAGGAAAATGGTAATTACAACATTTATGAATGCTGGGCATTCTCACTGCTACTGGGTGGCTACTCTCAGGTCTAGTTTTTAAAGCAATCTACTGGTATCTGTTTCTACAAAGGATTTCAGAATGAAGAGG
The DNA here is from genome assembly GCA_004024845.1 of Tonatia bakeri. Lineage (NCBI taxonomy): Eukaryota > Metazoa > Chordata > Mammalia > Chiroptera > Phyllostomidae > Tonatia > Tonatia bakeri. The sequence continues at coordinate 6,114 of PVIA01010672.1, forward strand.
TTCACAGCTATTAGGCATTTATTTTTAATGCTGCAGGGTCAGTCAAGAACACTGTGATTTTGAGACTTCTGAATGAATCTTCAGGAAAGACGTTCATTAAGTAAAGGTTTATTGCAACCCTCTCTGCACAGTTCCTTTGAAGACCCCAACCCATCCCTCTCCTGCTATGGGTGATGCACATGAAAAACTTACTTTCCCTTCAAAAGCACCTTCTCTGTGGCTGAGTGGGGCTTAGGCTTGATGACCCTGCAAAACCAGTAAGCAGTTTACTCAGGCGCTTCAGCTCATCCTTAGTACAGACGGCTGTCCTAAAGGGTCAGTAGTTTGGAACAGGCTTCCTACTCAGTTGGCCAAATACGTCTAAGGTCACTTTGGTCCTACTGTTGCGATAGTATATTCTGAACTATTTCCCAATAAAAAGTTACCCACAACACTGTTGCATTTTAGATGGAGGCATAAATCATTACAATATACTCTAGGGTTCAATTCTTTTGTGCTCTCTCAGAGCATTTTATTTTACTAACTAGAATGTCAGTGTTTTTAAAAAATACAGGAATTGTATTTTAATCCAATCTAATACTATTAAACATTATGAAGGCATTGAGATAATTGTTTTAGAAGAATGTTTAAAAACATGAGAAAAATGTCTACTATAGACTATGAAGACAAAAGGGAAATGATGACTGATTTCATACTGTAACATCTCAGTTTTATAAATATATTGATATACATTTACAAAATTGTATATGTAACTTAAAGGTTTATGGGTGAAATCATGTGTTGATGGGGTGTTTGCTTTAAAATGTCCCACATAAAAAGGGACAGGAAAAATGGGCAGATGGATGAAACAAAATCGGCGACATGCTGATCCATGTGAAGCTGCCTGGTGGGCGTGGTGTTTACTGGAGCATCTTCGTGCACACTTATATACGTGGTCTGCCCAGAAGGCATCCAGCCATGTAATAGGAAAAGTAGAGACTTTTATTGAAAAGATACAAGATACAAGACACATTGCACATAGGACAATGACACCTCAGTCCTTGGGCCCTCACACAGTTCTCCCAATTGCCATCAGCTACCCCGTCATATTTTCCTGAGTCTTACTGATGGTCTGAAATCTCTTCCCTTTCAAAGGTGATTTTAGTTTTGGGAAAAGCCAGAAGTCATGGGGTGCGAAATATGGGCTGTAGAGGGGCTGAGTCACCTGGGTGATTTGATGTTTTGCCAAAAAACTCTGCACGAGACATGACGCATGAGTGGGCATGTGGTCATGATGAAGGTACCCATCACCAGTTGCCCACAGATGTGGTCTTCTGAATCATTCGAATAGTTTCCGCAGAGGAATGCTCAAGCCTAACACAAAATTTGATGCTGTACTTGCTCAGTCATTTTAAGTGCAACAGCCACATAGCACATATGTTCACTCAACGGGGTCTACCACCCCCACTGACTAGTACAGTGAAATCGTCATTGTTTTCGCATGAGAATTCCACTCCACTCCTTGGCTGCGAGTTACATCGATGTAATGCCAAGCATTCTTGTTATAATAACAATGGCTGGACTTTTTCTGGACAGACCTTGGTATGTTAATAATGATAAATACTATCCCGCACTAAAAATTAAAGTCTGAAAGGCTATAAGTCAAATGCTAATAGTGAATATTTCTTTGTATCATGAGGTGGTATAATTATTGATGGTTTTATTTTCTTCTTTATATATTGTATTTTCTAAAGTTTCTACAATGACCATATATGTACAATCTGAAGAATAACAATCTCCATGTTTACCCTCTCTATAAATACCTGTTACAAGCTGGGCTTAGGGGACTGATGGCTGAGGAGCACTGGATTCTGGAGGGAAGGCCAGCTCCCTCCCTCCCTCAGCTGCGGTTCTTCCCCACCTGCATCAGGGAGAAGCCCAAGGAGGAGACCACCTTCAACACCCACTGATTGAATGCAAATTCCAGGCCAGGGATAACTGCCAGGATTTCAGAGCAAAAGAACCCAGCCACCATCTCTGTGTGTTTCAGCAAACGTTTTGGAGACTAATTTTGTCAGACACCGCGGAATGTGGAACCCACTCCACCCTGAGAGCCTGGCTGAACAGGGATCAATCACAAGAAATCATGTATGATTTATTTATTATGTTAAAGGTATTAAAGGGAAACTCACCTGCAGAGGCACCACAGAACAAACCCAAGTCCACAGTAAGGGTCCAAGCAGATGGCCACTTCTCTAGAGGGGTAGAGCTCACACTGTAGCTTAATGGATCGGCAGAAGGCACTGGTGGCTGCGTGACACATCTGCAAGACAGCAGGGCCCACTGAGTGCATGGAGCCCAATACCACTGCCCAGAAGTGCTTTAGGGCAGGGGACAATTGTGACCAAGATTTGGCTTTGTGAGGAGAGAGTGGGCTGCTATATTCTCATTATTCTTCTCATTTTAAATAAGAAAACCACACACAGACACACAACTTTCTGGTCCCCTGGACCTAATAACTCTAGCAATTGAAGCACCAACATCTTGCATTTGAATAGCTGGATAGTCCACCAAGGGCTTCCTCTGTGGCCCCACTGCAGGGCTGTAAGGTAGGCAGGGACATGTCACACTCATGTCCTATCACTGGGCACGATGACACCTTATTCATGGACCATCTCCAGGCCCAATGCAGCACTAGTAGGCAACAGGAACCAGCCGAGCATGAGGGGTGAACAGGCCCCAAGTCAGGGAGGCTCAGAGAAGGTACAGAGTTTGCTGAAGATCACACATCTGAGCAGGAATCAGAGATCTGTGCAGTGGGATATGGCAGCTATATCTTGGGATGGCAGCCAAAACCCACTCTCAGCCCACCACCTGAGGACAGGAACAAGCTGCTCCAATCCCAGCATCAGTCCCACTATGCTCAGTATAGAGCATTTTAAGACACTGTAAAAATGCCTTATAAATAACATTCAATTGTCTCACAGAAGCTTTCTAGCCAATCAACTCTAAGATGAACATGAGACCAGCACAGGGCACGTTACCAGGTTCATAGTTTTAAATGGGTCTCCAGTTCACGTGAAGTGCTGTGTTCCCAGAGTGGGGCTGAAAAGGGACCAGCGAGAGCCTCGGAATAAGAAGGGAAACCCAGTGAAAGGCCTGGGAAAAGTTGTGAGAGGATCCGGGCAAGGGCCCCTTCCATCATGACCCATAGGATCATGGGGGAAGCCCTGGCCAGAAGGTTTCACCATGGATATTTTACTGAGTTCATACAGGGTAACATAAAATAAATCTAGAACTGAACACATAAGTAGTTCTTTTTAGCCTGCTTTGAAAGCCATCATATGTGTTTAAGGAAGAAACAGGACTGAATTTGTGAAACATTCCGCAACCTCCTACCTCCTGGATCGGGAGGTAGTAAAATCCCGCCTAGCAAAATTACTCACACTCTCAGATCAGCAACTAAAACAAACCTTACTGAATCCCTGCTCTGTGCTGGCATTATGTACAGCTTGGGAACCAAGTTCTTCAGCTCAGTGCAGCAAATACAAATATTATTAACCTAGAGCTTGTTATGTATCAGATGCTCGGGATATAGAAAGGAGTAAAACATGCCTGTGCCCCCAGGAGCTTGAAAACTAGTCTAAATTTGGACTTTAACCTGAGACCGGGAGCTGTGAGCACACAGAATGGATCAGAGAATGGAGAAAGAGAGTGGAGAACGGGTCCCGTGTCACTCCTGGGGCTTTTGGAGGGTTCTGGGCTATGAAGGGTAAGTGAGCATTGATGGATTTCAGCACAGTGACAAGAGCACACAGGTCAAAAAACAGCTAGAAAAGCTGAATGTCCAGTCTCTAAACTCATCCCAGTCTGGGACCTGCCGTGGTCATGAACCAAGAGTCCATGTTGTAGTGCTTTTTTGTTTTTTAGGATCTCATATTAAGAAAAACTCCCAATTCTTAAGAAGATGAACTTGTATTTGGATAAAGGATTGGTTTCCTCAATTCCCAGAACAACAAACCCCAATGCTCCACTCTGAAAGACACATTGAGAGTGGATACATGGATGTGGAGGAAGTGGGGATGAGGCCGCCTGCATTTATTGTCAGGATGTATCTGTGACTGATCTGGGGCAGGTAGGCTGATGTTACGGTACGTGTTCATGCCCTGGGCACCCATCAGCTGAAGGTGAGAAGGAAAGTGTGACAGACACACACACAGTGGAAGGGAGAGTCATCATGAGTTCCGAACTACCCTGTGTGAAAAGCCGTAGGTGACAAATCTACAGTAAATTGTAGGTGCTGTGTGGGAGTCCTCCATCTGACTTCCTCGATGACACTGAGCAAGTGTGTATCTAGGATGTATTAGGAGCCTTCAGGGGATAAATAACACTTTTAAATGGGTAGTATTTTAAAACTTAAATTTAACCTATAAACATATACTCATAGGTTTTATACTAAGTCAGACGTTCTGTAGTGCCCATTATAGGGAAAAGAGTTTACTGGATAAATTTGCCTCTCTCAATTTTTGATATAAAGTTGAACACTCAATGAGATTTCTGTCCAAAACCCAAAATTGATTCAAAAATTTTTCCTGAGAAATATGTTGACCTGTGCAACCAGAGATAAAGGGCTTTCCTTCTGGAGAAGACTATAAATCAGATAATTTATGCCGCTGAGTATTTAAAGCTCATGTGTTTTTCATTAAATGATGTCACAATGTATTTCAGTTCAAGTACTCATCAAACACACAGAGCAGTCAAAAGTTTAAGAAAAAACTTTTATAAATTTAAGAAATAGTTTAATTATTCATCTCCTAAGATTTCTAGGGTCTATACTTGTTTCAAGTAGAAATATCTTTATTGAATAAGGAGTTAATATTATAGGCTGCACTTGCATAGATTGTAAAAATGTGATAAAAAGTACGTTTCTGACCCTGGCTGGTATAGCTCAGTGGATTGAGTGCGGGCCTGCACACCAAAAGGTTGCTGGTTTGATTCCCAGTTAGAGCACATGCCCAGATTGTGGGCCAGGTCCCCAGTAGTGGATGTGTGAGACACAACCACACACTGATGTGTCTCTCCCTTTCTCCTTCCCTTCCCCTCTCTATAAGAAAGAAAAGAAAAGAAAAGAAAAGAAAAGAAAAGAAAAGAAAAGAAAAGAAAAGAAAAGAAAAGAAAAGAAAAGGAAAAGCAAAGCAAAGCAAAGCAAAGCAAAGCAAAGCAAAGCAAAGCAAAGCAAAGAAAAGAAAAGAAAAGAAAAGAAAAGAAAAAAGAAAAGAAGGGTAAAAAAATTATTTAAAAGAAAAGTACATTTCTGGAAGACGGCAGCCATGCGGGCCGGAGCTGAGCCCACTGGCTCGTGCGCCCAACTGGGGCACGTAGCTGATCTGAAAAACGAAGTGAGCAGCCAAAAGAATCTCAGCTGATGTGAAGTCCGGAAGCCAAAGTGCACACAGGACTTTAAAAACTGGCACTAAGGAGGTTTTACAGGCTAATAGAAGGTCCCCCAGCCTGGCAGTGGAGACGGAGGCTGCTGCGGGTACTCTGAAGGAGAGACGGGCCAGTGACAGCAGCAGAGCGGCTCCCTCCCCTCCAGGGGCAGGGAAGTCCCAGACATGCTAGGAGAGACATGGATGGAGAAAGTAGGCTAGAGGGAAAAAAAGTCAGCATGATACACACAGCGGGTGGTATACCCAGGCTGATGCAGAGAATTTGGGGGATCCTGGTGACATCTAGAACTGGGAGTGCAGGGCTATGACTGGCCGTGACCCAGGTAGACTCTGGACTTGCCAGAGGGTTGGACTGTGTGGAAATCCAGGCAGTGGCTTTGCATGGCAGCGGCACCCAGGAGAGTTTTTCAAAAGTAGAACGGGGACACACCATGCAGGGACCTAGGGCACACAGCAGGCCAACAAAGAGGGAGGACTGTGGGCGTGGTTTGCTCCCACTCAGCACATCTCAGGGACTGATCAAAAGAGTGCAAAACAAGGCAGCTTTTCGGTGCCAGCAGGGTGCAGATGGACAGAGTGGAGACTGCGGGCTGCACAGTGCTCTGAGGGCCTGGGCTGGAAACTGGGCACCTGTGATTACTGTAGCCCAGACTGAGCCCCCATCCTGGGGGAACCACAGGAAAGGAGAAAACAGCCCAGTCCCCTCTGCCTGCGCGAACCGGGAAGAACTGCACAACCTGCTAGGCAAGCTTTTTTTTTAATCTTTTCTTTTTCTCAAGAGTAAGAGAGTAAGACCTGGAGCTGAGAGTAAACCAGAGATAGAGACAGAAAGAAGTGAGAAGGTGAACACCCACAGCTGAGACAAATTTCACTTTGCTTCTCATCAGAACATGTATGTTTTTTAATAGAAATTCTCTTTCTTCTTTCCATTTATTCAGTCTTTTTATTATTTTTTATTCTCGCTTTCATATTACATTTTAATTTTTCTTCTTTCACTTCACTAGTATTCCAAATAACATACTACTCTTGGTATTTTTTTAATTCAGATTATACATATTTCTTATATTATTGTTATTCCAAAGCCCACACGGCACCCTACCCTGGTCTTAATCCATTTTGCCATCTTCCTGAGCTTTATTACTGCTGTGGTTAACTTTATTTCTCACACACTACGCCAAGTTTCCATGCCTTACTCTCACTCTTTCTCCTCCATCTAACCTCACAGAAGCGCTCTGCTTTCTAAAGTCAGCTCATATTCTTTTTCCCTCTAGTAAGAGTCTTATTTCTTCTCCACCTTTTATAAACAGTGGCTAGTTGGGTGAAAGACCATGGTTATTGCTGTACTTCTCCAAAGGCACTCCCGTTTCCTCACTACTTACTTGTATTTCACATCCCACAGAATGCTGTCTCGCTGTCTTACTCCATTTCGCCTTCTCCCTGCCCTGATCAGTTGAGGGAGGAATTTTATTACAATGTTCTCCCTCCTTCCCCTTCCCTCTCTCCACCTTGGCTTTACTGCTTACTCTCATTGGTTTGCTTCCCCCATCCTCTCAAAGCCATCTGTCTTTACTGTAGACATATTCACTTTCTGTAGACATTTCACATCATAATTAAAATGCCAAAGGTGAAAGATAAAGAGAGAACCTTAAAAGCAGCAAGAGAAACACAGTTTCTCTGTTAAAGAAGGCTGTTACCTACAGGGGAGTCCCCATAAGACTGTCAGCTGATTTCTGAAGAGAAATTTTGCAGGTTAGAAAGGATTGGCAAGAAATATTCAAAGTCATGAAAAGCAGCCAAGATCACTCTACCCAGCAAATATATCGCTTAGAATTGAAAGACAGATAAAGAGCTTCCAGACAAGATAAAATCTAAAGGAATTCATCATCACCAAATTATTATTATATGAAATGTTAAAGGAACTTATTTAAGAAAAACAAGAAGATCGAGACTATGAAAAATAAAATGGCAATAAATACGTATCTGCCAACAATTGAGTTTAAAAATCAAACTAAGCAAACAAGAAGAAAAGAGACAGAACTATGGATATGGAGAGCATTCTGATGGTTGTCAGATGGGAGGGGGTTTGGGGAATGGGAGAAGAGGTGAGGAGATTAAAAAGTATAAATTGGTAGTTACAGAATAGCCATGAGGATGTAAAGTACAGTGTCAGAAATGGAGTAGCCAAAGAACTTATATGCATGACCCATGGATAATGAACACCAGTGTGGGGATTGCCTGAGAGGGTGGTGGGAGGGCAAAGGGGGAAAAATGGGGACAACTGTAACAGCATGATCAATAAAATATAATAAAAAAGAAAGAAAAAAAAGAAATGAGAAAAAGAAGGGCAAACTGAACCAAAAGTTAGCAGAAGGGAAGAAATTAATAAAGATTAGAGGAGGACAAATATATAAAAAAATAGTGGAGATAATCAATGAAAACAAAAGTTGGTTCTTTGAATATCTCAGAAAAATTTGGCTAGAAGAAGTGAAAAAAAGGGAAGACTCAAATTACTAAAATCAGGAATGAAATTGGGACATTTTACTGATTCTACAGAAATAAAAAGAATTATGAGGGAGTACTATAAACAACTGTACACCAACAAATTATACAACTACATGAAACAGAAATCCCATTTCATGAAATTTGATACACAAACTATCAAGAAGGAACACAAAACTTACCAAGACTAGATCATGATAATACAAAATATGAATAAATCTGTAATTTGTAAAAAATATAAAATCAGCAAAAAAAAATTCCAATGAAGAAAAGCACTGGACCTGACAGTTCCACTGGTGATTTTACCAAACATTAAAGAAAAACTAATACCAATCCTTCTCAAACTTTTAAAAAAAAAATTGAAGAGAACAGTTCCTAACTCATTCTATGAGGTTAGGATTTCTCTGATACCAAAATCAGACAAAGACACTATAAGAAAACTGAACTATAGATCAATATGCCTTATGAACATTAGCATAAAAATCCTCAACATACTAGGTGAGCATAGTAGCAAATGGAATCCAGCAGCACAATAAAAGGCTTACACATTATGACCAAGTGGGATTTATTCCTAGAATGTAAGCATGGCTCAACATATGACAATCAATAAATGTAATAAATACATCCCATTAAGAGAAAGGAGGGGAAAAAACACACAAAACACATGATCATCTCATTTGATGCAGAAGAAGCATCTGACAAATTTTAATATCTTTTTACAATAAAAACACTCACTAGGAATAGAAGGAAAGTACCTCAACATAAAAGCAATACATGAAAAACCAGCAAACATCGTATTCAGCTGTGAAAGACTGAAAGCTTTTTCTCTAAGATAAGAAACAAGACAAAGATGCTCACCCTTTCCCTTTCCATTCAACATAATACTGGAAGTTTTAGCATGTGCAATTAGATAAGAAAATAAGTAAAAGGCAACCATATTGGAAAGAAAGAAGTAAAATTATCTTTGTTCATAGATGATATAATCTTACACGTAAAAAGACCCTAAAGATTCCACAAAATAATTGTTAGAAATCATAAATGAATTCATCAAAGCAGGAAGAAAAATGTCAACATGCAAAAATCACTCGCATTTCTATATACTAAATGAAAAATCTGAAAAGGTCATTAAAACAGTTCCCAATTATAATAGCATAAAACATAATAAAATATTTACAAATTAACTTAACTAAGGAGGTTAAAAACTTGAATACTATAAAACATTCCTGAAAGAAATTAAGACATAAATAAATGAAAACATATCTCATATACGCAGACATTAATATTGCCCAAGCAACAAAGATTAATGCAATTTCTATCAAAATCTCAATAATGTTTTTCACAAAAATAAAAAAGCTCATTGTGAAATTCATGTGGAATTTTAACAAAACTTGAATAGCCAAACAATCTTGAAAAAGGACAAAGCTGGAGGTCCCACCACACTTTCTGATTTCAAAAATTACTACAAAGCTGTAACAATCAAAATGGTGCAGTACTGGCATAAAGACAGACAGATAAAACAATGGAATTTTTTTGTAAAGCCTAGAAATAGACCACTCTATATACAGTCAAACAATTTCTACATGTGTGCCAAGACCACCTGATGGGGAAAGGAGAGTCTTTTCAACAAATGTTTCTGGGACAATTGGATATCTGCATATAAAAGAATGAAGTTGGATTCTGACCTGACACCATGTACAAAATTAACACAAAATGGATCAAAGATCTAAATGTAAGACCTAAAACAGTACAACTCTTAGAAGGAAACATGGGACAAAATTTTTATGACAATGGGTTTGGCAATGTTTTCTCTGCTATGACACCAAAGGCACAAGCAGCAACAACAAAAAATGAACAAAATTGAACTTCATTAAAAATTTAAAAATTTTGTGCATCAAAAGACACTATCTACAAAAAGACAACCAAAGAATGGGAGAAAATATTTGCAAATTACATATCTGATAAGGAATTAATATTCAAAGTATATAGAAAACTTCTAAAACTAAACAACAAAAATACCAATTTTAAAATGGGCAACAGAATTGAACAGACATCTCTCCAAAGAAGATACACAAATGGCCAATAATCACATGAAAAGATGTTCTTTGTCACTAATCATTAGGGAAATGCGAATCAAAACTATAATGAAATACAACTTCATTCATTATGATGCCTACTTTTAAAATAAAATAAGTGTTGGTAAGGATGCTGAAAATTTGGGACCTTTGGGCACTGTTGGTGAGAAGGTAAAATGGTACAGACACCATGTAAAACAGTACAGTTGTTCCTCAAAAAGTTACAAATAGAATTACCATATGACTCAGCAATTCCACTTCCGGGTACATACCCCCAAACTGAAAATAGTGTCTTGAATATATGCACACTTATATCCACAGCAGCATTAGTTATAACAGCTAAAACATGCAAGCAAGGTGAATGTCCACTGATGTGAGTGGATAGGCAAAATGTGTGTAGGCACAATGGAATAATAAGTCTTAAAAAGGAATTCTGACACATGATACTACATGGGTGAGGACAGTATGTTGAGTGAGGAAAGACACAAGAGGACATACTATATGATTCCACTTATATGAGGTATGTAGAGTACAAAAATCATAGAGACAGAAGGAAAGGTGATTTCTGGGGTTTGGGAGAGGGTGGAAGAGAGTTAGTATTTAATGGGGACAAAGTTTCAGTTTTATAAGAAGAAAAGAGCTCTGGGGATGGACAGGGGTAATAGCAGCACAACATTTTGAATACAGTGAATACCCCTGAACTGCGTACTTAAATTGGCTACGATGGTAAATTTATGTCGTGTATTTTACTACCATAACCAAAACTGGAGTAGATAGAATAAGATAAATGAGGTAAACTTTGGAAACTCAGCAGTCAGACCCCAGAGGCAGATAAGAGGGAAAGGGCTCCTTGAGGCTTCAGAAAATTTAACATATCCTTGATAAGGTCCTTACCTGAGCCTGGAGGACCCTAACTCTGGGGACACAGAGTAGCCCCATTCTTTGATAGGAAAAGGGGCCATTGCAGCTGCAATGAGCAGCAATCTGGCAAATCATAATGGAATCTGTGTTAAAAACCAAGAAATTATAGTGCCCAGTTTTATAGCCAAAAGAAAATTAAGATTTGAGAACCACTAAAAAAGAAACACAGACACAGTTTTTTAGTAAGGCTAGTCAGGCTGTGTTTACATTAAAAAAAAAAAAAGTTGGAATATTTGGAAAGAATCAGTCAGCCTAAGTAACTATACAAGTGGTCAACGCATTTTACAGTTTGGATGAAACACCTATGTAAGCCTTGCTCCATGGTTCACTGCAGGGCCCCCCCAGAATCCTACAGCACACAATGTAACTAGCCATCACTGTGAGGGCTCACTGCACATTGGGCAGACTGCATTTCTCACCTTCACTCCAGCTAGCATTCCAGTTGTGGACACACTGAAATCCAGGTAAGCCAGCGTGTCCGGGTTGGAGGGTTTATAGATCTGGGCTGGCCGCTTCTTTGGCAAATCATCTGGAGAGCAAAGTGAAGCTATTAGTATATCTGACTCAGTGGGAAAGCAGAGAAGTAAATGTACCCAGCTAGTTCAAGGACTCACCTGTGTCCAGTATGGGGGGCCACGCCCTGACATCCACGGCTGCAGCTGCCTCCCTGGACCGTAACAATTTACAGATCAGTTGTGTTGTCATTAAGCAGGCAGAGCGACTCACCTGAGGGTCACAGAACGGAATGAGGAAGGAAGGTAAACCACAGATGAATACTCACTGCACATGTCTGCTCACTATGTGTGCTGAGGCCACGTGGCTTTCACAGCAGGTTAGACTACCAGGGACATGGCTCCTTAGGAGGAGCCAGTGTTGGCCAGCAGAGGTACAAAAGAGCCAGGAATCTGACCATGAAGGCCACACAAAGCTCCTGGGCACTGAGGTCCCTGGAAATTTCTATAGCTGAATAGGATCCAGTGTGAGATCACACTCAGAATGGAGCTTCTGAACTCACTTGCTGACACTGTTAGCTGCCCTACTGGAAATGCCACACATGTCCACCAAGAAGCCATCCAGTTTCTAACAGGTGTACTGACTGTGAAAGTACTCCAACCTAACTACAAAAAAAGTATTCACTTGTGGGGTCTCCAAACTGTCTTGTCCCTTGTGGTTCTTTCTCTAAAGGGAAAAACCTTTCCTAATCCTGTCAAATTTCCCCAGGCACACAAAAATTAAAACAGGAACAAGACACTTATAAATCATGAGGAGAGAACTCCAAAAGAAGTGTAAATTGTTTCACTTGGTTTGGTTTGTGCATTGGGTTTGCTGGGGCAGCTCTGTATGTCTATAGGGACACCCTGTATGGAGAGCTGCTTTCTCTGGGCATCAAGGCAAGGCTGTCCTCTAACCCCTAATTCCATGGGTAGGTGGGCTTTTGCTTCCAACACTAGATGGTAGCTCCCTGAAAGTAGACGCCATGTCTGGCCTCATCACTTGGGTTTCAGACACCCGTGCAAGCCCACAACCGTCCCCTCCCCAGATGGCCCCACTCTGGTCCATGAGCCCAACACTCAGGCCAAGGCAGGAGGAAGTGCCCACACACTCCAGGCAGCGTTACCTCCACAATCATCTTCACGGTGGGCAGCGTTGTTGCGATATTCTGTGGGTGTGGGGGGCGGACGGTAATTGGCACACAGCCTGCATACAGGCAACCGTAAAATGCTGCAATAAGGTCTATTCCTAAACAAGAAGAAAAGCAGTTCTCACTTGAAACAAATCAAACCATTCAATGGTTGTCAAACCTATCAGCAGAGAAACTAGTCTGGAAAAAGTCAGGTTAGGTGGACAATAAAGACCTTAACCGATTCTTTTTTCCTCCTGGGGGTTTTGTTATGCTTCAGCAGTAACTTCCACTTGGCCTGTTGTTGGTATTTGGTTTTTAAATTTTGTTGATTTTAGAGAGAGAGAGAAACATTTATTTGTTGTTCCACTTATTTATGCATTCATTGGTTAATTTTTGTCATGTGCTCTGACGGGGACAGGAATGGAACCCACAACATTCATGTATTGGGACAATGTTCTAACCGAGTTACCTGGGCAGGGCTGGCCTGTTGTTTTAGGTACAAAATGCCAAAGCAGGCCCTAAGTTTAATTTCTGTTATTTCTCTAAGGAATTACTCAACTTTATGATTATCAGTTTAGTAGTTAAGGTCTTAATAACAATTAATTAAATAAGTACCACAGATATCTAATAAAACAAGTTTAGATACAAAAGTCTGAGAAATATCACTTCATTTATGCCCCTACGAGCCATACAGCAGGCAGTGCAGTTCCTGCAAGTGGCAGAGCAACCAGGCAAGTGAGCGATTTCTTGGTGACAGTACAGCAACTCCAGCCATCAAGCTCCAGCATGTGCAATGAGGTGTCCCATGCAGTTGCTGGTCCTGCCCTTTTACCTGGAGGGTAGACAAGGGCAACATGGTCCCCATCTTGCAGGCGCCCTCTCTCCATCAGCATCACGGCGATCTTCTCCGCGCGTTTATGCAGCTGCACGCACGTCAGCGAGTTTGCTATTGTGCCCTGAGTGTCACAAGAACAAGCAGGAAAGCCAGATTTTCTTAACATAACAGCTTTAGTGAGATCTAGCTCATACAGTCACACAAGTCACTTGTTTAAAATGTACAAGTCAGCTCTGTTAGCATACTGAAAGTTGTGTCACCACCACAAATCGTCGGTTTCGGAATGCTTCACCGCTGACTCAGCCCCCAGACCACCAGCAGTCACTCTCCTTCCTCCCACTAGCCAGCACCTACAGACTAAAGACGCATCTGGATATACTTGTGCGGACAACAAACATTTAAAAAAATAATTACTTAAAATTGGTAAATGTATAAAAAAACCAACCTAGTGATTCTGGGTGTTAAGTGTAATTGCCGTGGGCATTAAGATTAGCACTAAACCTGCAGGACTTGGACGATGGAAAGTAAGACTGACGAGAAGTGTTCGTCAAGAGAGACCACATCGAGGTCAGAGGTCAAACAACACACAACCCGAAAGGCAAAGAGCAAACACTAAGTGTCAAATTTTTAATGCAGACTTTTTACATGTCTACAAACAAATGGAAAACACATCTGAATTGACAAATACCTTAAGAAGGCGTTGTTGGGGAAGATCAGCAGTTGAAATACATGGGATTTACAGTTTAAACTGTAGAGAGAAGTATGGATAAATTGCAAATTATGAACATACAACTAACTGCAGAAAGCTTTCCTGAGGATGAACATTACCACTATAGTTCATTTGCACAAAATCTCAGGTGTGAAGACATCACTGTCTATAAGCTATTTAAGAACTACTTCTTTATGATGAAATCTTCCTTAAAGTGATAACAGAGTGAGGAACTTTCCTTAAGCAACAGGCAAACTGTCCAAGAAATCCACATCAGAGGATCCCAAAAGCTGAGACATGATCTTGAATGACTGGACCAGACACTCGTATTTAGGCTGGAGCTCCAGGGGAGAAGTGAGCAAGGTAGCAGGAGAGAATGGACAGACACAGAGAACACGTTGTGTTCAAAGGGGCCAAACCCACAGCCTGGTTCAGGTCCTGAATGCCTACGTAGAGGAAGAAGTCTAAAAGGGAGGTGGGCTGAGCAGCTGATCATGGTAAGAGATGAGAACCTTTAGTGTTGTTAAAGGACAGTGATGACCTGGTGGCTGGTCCTGTCAGGGTGGGGGAGGGGAGAAAGACAGAGTGTCCACCCCAACTTACACATTCGTTAGAAACACCTGCATGAGGAAGAGTGGGAGGGGCCAGTGGGAGAACCCTTCATAAAGTATCGGGATAGAAAACCAGCACCCGATGTTCATCAAAGACATTCACAAAATAACTGACGGTTGCATCTAGCTCCAGGGCACAGCATTCTCTCTGATAACCTGCAAACGGCGTGCAGGGCCTTAGAGACGGCCCAGCAGCGCCTTTGCTGAGCTGAGACTGGTCTCCCAGAGGACCGGCTTAGCTTCCATTCTTTGAATTGAACCTTCTCATCACACACATTTTCCCTAATGATTTTCCTTCCAAAGAAATAAAAAAAAAAAAAAAACAATAAGAAAGTGGACGCAGATACATAGAGTGGAGGAGCAGAAGGTGCAAAGCCAGGTGAACACAGAGATGGATGAGACGAGTCCAGAAATCCTGCCAAAACATTAGAGCTCGTACCTCCAACAAGGGACCTTTTCTATGTGTATTCACTCCCAGACACCACACATATTTACAGGAACCAGAAAAAAAAACCCCAAAAACTCCTCTCGACTCCAATGTCCCTTGAGCTCTTCAAAGTGAAGCTCAGGACCAACTTGGCCCCTAAACCTGTTGGGGGGGACCATCTTGTTCCCCTGATGCTCCCACATCAGCTGCTGTGAAAGAAAGCCAGTCCTGCACTCCTGGCTGCCGAACGGGGATCAGCTGCACTGCTGGTGGGTGGCAGGATGCCACATGGACGGTGCTGGCAGAGGAGGTTCATCTTTCTGTGCCCACTAAGACAGATCCTCCTGTTATGTGGAATTCTGTTGGCGTGCTATGGCTGTCTGATTTCGAGCAGCAGCTCTCAGTCTGTACTGTTCAACTTCTGGAACTGATATCTGCCCACTTTCTGGAGGGCTGGCACTGAACCCCTATGAATAATCCTCTTTTCTGTGATAGCGAAAGCCTAAGAGATTTGAGAGGCATGGGTGACTCACACCTAGTGATCAAGAGTGCTTCTGAAAAAGTATTTTGACTCTGGTTCGTGAAAATGCTCACTATCAGAACTTATAACAAGTTAATTTAATTGGCATTCTGTCCCTTATCTTGAGGAACCTCCCAGTTTTCCCAACACTGTCTGCCATTTCATAAGGTTTACAGTGACGAACGGGTAAGCCCTGCCAAATGCTGGAGTCAACTCGATGGGTGATTAGGGATCAATGAAAATTATTCTCTCAGATGCACAGTTCAAAGCACTGGTGATCAGGAAGCTCACAGAATTGGTTGACTTTGGACATAAATTAGATGAATAAATGCAGGCTACGATAAGAGAAATGAAGGAAAACTCACAGGGAAACAATAGTGAGGAGAAGAAAACTGGGACTCAAATCAATGGAGTGGACCAGAAGGAAGAAAGGAACAAACAGAAAAGAATGAAGAAACAAGAATTCAAAAAAATGAGGAGAGGCTTAGGGACCTCCAGGACACCTTTAAACGTTCCAACATCCGAATTATAGGGGTACCAGAAGGGGAAGAGGAAGAACAACAAATTGAGAACTTATTTAAACAGATATTAAAGGAAAACTTCCCCAATCTGGCAAGGCAAATAGACTTTTAGGAAGTCCAGAAAGCTCAGAGAGTCCCAAAGAGATTGGACCCAAGGAGGAACATACCAAGGCACATCATAATTACATTAGCCAAGGTAAAAATGAAGGAGAGAATCCTAGAAGCAGCAAGAGACAAGGAGACAGTTACCTACAAAGGAGTTCCCATCAGACTGTCAGCTGATTTCTCAAAAGAGACCTTATAGGCAAGAAGGGGCTGGAAAGAAGTATTCCAAGTCTTGAAAAGCAAGGACCTACATCCAAGATAGCTCTATCCAGCAAAGCTTTCATTTAGAATGGAAGGGCAGATAAAGTGCTTCTC